>CM029384.1:24177465-24179965 GCA_017165825.1 Hepsetus odoe
TTATTTCTATTCTGTTTCTACACTGGATTATGAGGGAATCTTCTGAAAAGGGTCAAATATTTTTGGGCAGTTTTTACTAAAATCTAAAGCTTGAAGAGGAGCCGAACATTCAAACAGTTCCTCCAGTAAACGTGTTGAAAGATAGTTCTCTCTTTCCTTCTTTCTTTCTTTCTCACTGATTGTTTTGTGCTGTGAAATGTGTGAAGTTTCTGTTCTGTAACTTCACTCTCTCAGTGCTGGACTTCAGGAAGGTCCTCCAGAACTCTAGAAGCACACTGTAGTACTACACTATCTCCACTGGAGGGCGAGAGAGAGCAACGAGATGCAAACTGAGGACCGGGAAAGGGGCAGGACATTTTCAGCAACTGATCTGATTGGTCCATTAGCTCTGCTCCATTTGCTGCCAATCCGGTCACGGGGGCGGGGCGGTTTGTAGGGATGGGCTGGACTACGTGGGGGTAAATGGGAACCATAACCGGGCCAGTCATCATTAAAGCGCTCATCCAGTCCAGAGCCACTGCTGTCTTCTACATCACCTACACACACACACACACACACAGTGAGACACATACACACACAAAGACGTGTCTCATGGACAAAGTAAACCAAAAAGACCCAGAGACAGAGAGAGATGTAAAGTTAGAGACAGACTCACTGTCCATGAGCTCAGTGTCCTGCCCGTTGTTGGCGTGTCTCAGGCGATTGATTGACACTCTCAATTCCATGATCAGCTGACGAGTTCTAACATCCGGCTGAGCGACATCAACATCCACTTCCGGGTTGTTCACCTGATTCACTAATCCATCTCCCATCACCTCTGGGAGATACCTACACACACACACACACACACACATACACACAGTTATAACCCTGAACAATCAGGCAGAAGCCGAGCTGTGCTCTTTTACCTTCAGCAGCACCAAGAAAAGCAGTGTTTTATATTAAATGTGTCATCTCGCTCTCTCTTTCACACACACACACACACACACACCTCCCCTGAGTCTGCCCGTTCCAGCAGTGATCCTCATTAGTGACATCAGCAGACATTCTATCATCGTTACAGATGGTGTGAGGCAGCGAGACCCAGAACCCCCTCATCGGCCTCAGACGTTCCTTCAGCTCCAGAACCTGCACAGAGAACACACACACACACCTGAACACAGCTGCTTCACTAATACAGGAGAGGTGGTGATCAGCCTTTGATGTTTTAAAAAAATGGTTTGTTTTTTTGTCACATTCTAAATCAGCGTGTGTTAAACAGGAAGTTCAGGTTCAGTCTGAAGGCGGCTGTGTGGTTCTGACCCTGAAGAACTCCCAAGTTATTTAGACCCACAGAAGAACATCTGCTACCTGTTCTAATGTACAGTTCCACCTTACGGCCCACACGTGTGTCCCCCGCACCAACAAAGTCTGGAACCCTGGTACCAGGTGTCCCCAGGACTTCTCTCGTCCTTCTCTTTTTCCCTCACCAGGCGGTCTAGGTTGGTTCCTGCAGCTGTGGTGGGTTTCTCCTCTGGACTGTAGGTTTTAAATGGCCTCCTGCCTCCTGCTCTCTCTCTCTCTCTCACTCTCTCTCTTCCTCGCTCACTCTCTCTCTCTCTAGGGGAACGTTTTTCTCTGCTGGGGACAGGACGAGGACTGCCGCATCCCAAAAACACCTGCAGAGAGAATACACACACACACACACACACACACACACACACACACACACTTTATCCCTAAACATAACAGAAATGTCTCCAGGGGTTAAGGTTAGGTAAAGTTTACTTTCAGAATCCCTTTTTCAGAAAGTTCATACATTCAGCACAGACCCTTTAACTCAGAACCATGTATTATTTTCCCACTTCAGGGTTCCTCATGAGCTCAGCAGGCAGAGAAAGAACCTCAAGTACCTTTTGAGCTTCTGGTCTTTCTAGGTCAGCCTTGTTGATCTGCTGAACATTCACTTCCTGTTTGTGAAGCGTCTCCTACATTTTGTGTCTCTCCTCCAGTTTAGTGTCGGTCATGTTCTAAAATGTGCTCCTTTATTGTAGACACGTGGGGTTGAGGTTAAAATTGTACTGCAGGTCAACACTGTGGGCAGAACAGCATCTACACTGCTCAGGTCCAGTCTGATCCAGTCAGGGACAGGACAGAGTACAGCGGTCCACCTCCAACAGTCTGGCTCCTGTATAATTTATCACACGTGACCATCCAACAGTTCTCTCTCAGAATAAAGACTCACAATTAGAACCAACCCTGTTCTGATTCCCTGTGACTCCTTCTAAATGTGAGACCTGAAATTTGGAACATTTCAGTTCAGAAATCCTCATTCAGGTAGGAAAGGGCGTGGTTAACCTGCTGAACACTGAGGGGGTGTGGTTAACCTGCTGTACACTGAGGGGGCGTGGTTAACCTGCTGAACACTGAGGGGGCGTGGTTAACCTGCTGAATACTGAGGGGGGGGCGTGGTTATGGGTTTTATAATCAGCAGCAGAATTCAATAGTTGTTTTGGAATTT
>CM029384.1:24184965-24282465 GCA_017165825.1 Hepsetus odoe
GACTGAAAACTGTAATGGAGTTAGCGGTGCATTCCAGATCCAGGCGTGCTGTGTTCCTCAGAAGTTTCCTGTCTGGCAGCAGAGGCGGTATGGAAACCGCTCACAGCCGCATGTTTTAAGCAAATTGGTGGACTTAGACTGCACTGTGCTCTGTTGATGACAGACACGAAGCAGCCAGATCTTCGTGGGCTGTCACCGTTTTACAGCAGTGTTTTTAGAGCCTGGGAACATTTGTTTTCGTTTCTCCTCCATCCTCTCTACACTGGCTACTGGAGGAGCCCCTAGTGTTTAGGGACTTTTCCCGGCTTAGCAGCGAAACTGCGAGCTGGAAAGATGGTCAAGTTCCGGGACATTGTGTTGGCAGCAGGATGGGGATTGAAGAACGTGGCGACAGTGGCGTCTTCACTACAGATTACCTCACACAGGTATGTGGAGAACATCACAACTGCAGTATGGGACACACTACAGCCAGAGGAGAATGAACTTTTAATGGATTATTGGACTGATGGAAGTGTGCCCAGCGAGAGGACCAGTTTCCAACCTGTAGCCCGTTTGTGGATTTTAGTGAGGGTGAGCTGTCAGGCTCTACTGGACGTCTCAGGATGTACAGACGTGAACATGCAGGCTGTGAGCAGTACAGTTTTAGATCACTGTGCAGTGAGCTACAAACTGAAACTATGTAAGCGGGTGGACACTGTCTGGAGGGACAGACTAGAAATGGGTGAGGACCGTAAGTCAGTCTGGAGAGTCCTTTATTAAGCACCACTGCCCAAAAGAGTAGAGACCTCCAGAGGAGCTGCTGCTCGGAGCCGGAGCATCCGCTCCAGTTTCAGTTTTAAATGAGGGCGTTCACGAGTTGGAAAGCGTTGGTGCTGCGATTGTTTAAGGAGTTGGTCGGTGAGAGTGCTGCGGTGTTTAAGGGTTGGGCGGTGAAAGGCGCTGCAGTGTTTAAGGAGTTGGGCGGTGAGGTGCTGCGGTGTTTAGGAGTTGGGCGGTGAGAGTGCTGCGGTGTTTTAAGGAGTTCGGTCGGTGAGAATTGCTGCCGGTGTTTTAAGGGTTCGATGCGGTGAGGCGCTGCGGTGTGTTTAGGGTTGGTCGGTGGTGCTGCGGTGTTTAAGGAGTTGTTCGGTGAGTGCTGCTGGTGTTTAGGTTGGTCGGTGGCGCTGCGGTGTTTAAGGAGTTACGATGCGGTGGCGCTGCTGGTGTTTGGGGTTGGTCGGTGAGGTGCTGCCCGGTGTTTAAGGGTTAGGCGGTGGTGCTGCGGTGTTTAAGGAGGTTCAGTGGTGAGAATTGCTGCGGTGTTTAGGGTTGGTCGGTGGTGCTGCGGTGTTTAAGGAGTTGGAAGCGGTGAGTGCTGCGATTGTTTAAGTTGGGGCGGTGAGTGCGGTGTTTAGGAGTTAGGTCGGTGAGTGCTGCCGGTGTTTAAGAATTCCGGTCGGTGAGGTGCCAGCCGATTGTTTGAGGTTGGGAAGCCGGTGAGGTGCTGTCGGTGTTTAAGGGTTGGAGCGGTGAGGTGCTGCCGGTGTTTAAGGGTTGGAGCGGTGAGGTGCTGTCGGTGTTTAAGGGTTGGAGCGGTGAGGCGCTGCCGGTGTTTAAGGGTTGGGCGGTGAGGCGCTGCCGGTGTTTAAGGGTTGGGCGGTGAGGTGCTGCCGGTGTTTAAGGAGTTGATTCGGTGAGTGCTGCGGTGTTTTAAGGGTTGGAAGCGGTGGCGCTGCGGTGTTTTTAAGGAGTTGGGGCGGTGAGGTGCTGCGGTGTTTAAGGGTTCGGTCGGTGAGTGCTGCGGTGTTTAAGGAGTTTAGGCGGTGAGAATTGCTGCCGGTGTTTTTAGGGTTGGAAGCGGTGAGGTGCTGCGGTGTTTGGGTTGATCGGTGGTGCTGCGGTGTTTAAGGAGTTCCGATTACGGTGAGAGTGCTGCCCGGTGTTTGAGGTTGATGGTGAGGTGCTGCCGGTGTTTAAGGTTGGGAGCGGTGAGGTGCTGTCGGTGTTTAAGGGTTGGAGCGGTGAGGTGCTGCCGGTGTTTAAGGGTTCGGTCGGTGAGGTGCTGTCGGTGTTTAAGGGTTGGGAGCGGTGGCTGCGGTGTTTTAGAGTTGGAGGCGGTGGCTGCGGTGTTTAAGGAGTTGGGCGGTGAGGTGCTGCCGGTGTTTAAGGGTTCGGGCAGTGATGTGCTGCCGGTGTTTAAGGGTTGAAGCGGTGGCGCTGCGGTGTTTTAGAGTTGGGCGGTGAGAATTGCTGCCCGGTGTTTGAGAGTTGGGCGGTGGCGCTGCCGGTGTTTAGGAGTTGGAGGCGGTGAGTGCTGTCGGTGTTTAGGGTTCGAGCGGTGAGGTGCTGCCGGTGTTTAAGGGTTTGGGCGGTGAGGTGCTGCGGTGTTTAAGGGTTGATGCGGTGAGGTGCTGCGGTGTTTAGGGTTGGAAGCGGTGAGTGCTGCGCCGATGTTTAAGGGTTAGGCGGTGAGTGCTGCCCGGTGTTTAAGGGTTGGAGCGGTGAGGTGCTGTCGGTGTTTAAGGGTTGGAGCGGTGAGGTGCTGTCGGTGTTTAAGGGTTGGAGCGGTGAGGTGCTGCCGGTGTTTAAGGTTGGAAGCGGTGATGCTGCGGTGTTTAAGAGTTGGTCGGTGGCGCTGCAGTGTTTAAGGAGTTGGAAGCGGTGAGTGCTGCAGTGTTTAAGGGTTGGGCGGTGGCGCTGCGGTGTTTTAAGGGATTCCGGTCGGTGGCGCTGAGTGTTTAGGGACCCGATCGGTGGCGCTGCTGGTATTTAGGGTTGATCGGTGAGTGCTGCGGTGTTTAGAGTTAGGCGGTGAGTGCTGCGGTGTTTAAGGAGTTCGGTCGGTGAGTGCTGCGGTGTTTAGGGTTGGAAGCGGTGGCGCTGCGGTGTTTAAAGGTTGGTCGGTGAGCTGCCGGTGTTGCAGGAGTTCCGGTCGGTGGCGCTGCTGGTGTTTTAAGGGTTGGTCGGTGAGTGCTGCCGGTGTTTAAGGGTTGGAGCGGTGAGAGTGCTGCCGGTGTTTAAGGGTTCGGTCGGTGAGGTGCTGCCGGTGTTTAAGGGAGTTGGAGCGGTGAGGTGCTGCCCGATGTTTAAGGAGTTGGAGGCGGTGGCGCTGCGGTGTTTAAGGGTTGGTCGGTGGCGCTGCCACGATATTTTAAGGGATTGGAGGCGGTGGCGCTGCGGTGTTTAAGGAGTTGGGCCCGGTGAAATTGCTGTGGTGTTTAAAGGTTGGAAGCGGTGAGTGCTGCCGGTGTTTTAGGAGTTGGGCGGTGGTGCTGCGGTGTTGGGTTGGAGGCGGTGAGGTGCTGCGGTGTTTAGGGTTGGGCCCGGTGGCGCTGCCGGTGTTTCAGGTTGGAGGCCCGGTGGCGCTGCGGTGTTTAAGGAGTTGGTCGGTGAGTGCTGCACTGCCGGTGTTTAAGGGTTGGAGGCGGTGAGGCGCTGCCCGGTGTTTTAGGATTCGATCGGTGGCGCTGCGGTGTTTAAGGAGTTGGAAGCGGTGAGAACTGCCCGGTGTTTAAGGGTTGATCGGTGGCGCTGCGGTGTTTTAAAGATTTATGCGGTGGCGCTGCGATGTTAAAGGTTATGCTTGGTAGAGTGCTGCCGGTGTTTAAGGGTTATAGCGGTGGCGCTGCGGTATTTTAAGTTGCTAGCGGTAAAATTGCTGCGGTATTTAAAGGTGTTAGGCGGTGGCGCTGCGATGTTTTAAGGAGTTGGAAGCGGTGGCGCTGCCCGGTGTTAGGGTTAGGCGGTGAGGTGCCCGGTGTTTAAGGAGGTTCGGTCGGTGGTGCTGCCGGTGTTTAAGGAGTTCGGTCGGTGGCGCTGCGTGTTTAAGGGTTGGGGCGGTGGCGCTGCCCGGTGTTTAAGTTGTTCGGTCGGTGAGCGCTGCCGGTGTTTGGGATTTGGGCGGTGCTGCTGGTGTTTAAAGGAGTTGATGGTGGCGCTGCGGTGTTTAAGGGTTGGGCCCGGTGAGAATTGCTGCTGGTGTTTTAAGGGTTGATCGGTGAGAGTGCTGCGGTGTTTAGGTGGAAGCGGTGAGAAGCACGGTGTTTTCAGGGTGGAAGCCAGTGGCGCTGCGGTATTTAAAGGTTGGGCGGTGGCGCTGCCGGTGTTTAAGGGTTGGGGCGGTGAGTGCTGCCGGTGTTTAGGAGATTGGTCGGTGAGTGCTGCCCGGTGTTTAAGGAGTTGAGCGGTGGCGCTGCAGTGTTTAAAGTTTAGAAGCGGTGGCGCTGCCGGTGTTTAGGGACCGATCGGTGGCGCTGCGGTGTTTAGGATTGGGCGGTGGTGCTGGTGTTTGAGTTCGGTCGTTGAGCTGCACGGTATTTTAAGAGTTACGATGCGGTGGCTGATGTTTAAAGGTTGAAGCGGTGGCGCTGCGGTGTTTAAGAAATTTGGAAGCGGTGGCGCTGCGATGTTTTAAGGGATTGTTGGAAGCGGTGGCGCGCGATCATTTTTAAGGAGTTGGAAGCGGTGAGTGCTGCGGTGTTTAAGGAGTTGGTCGGTGAGTGCTGCGGTGTTTGAGGTTCGGTCGGTGGCGCTGCGGTGTTTAAGGTTGGAAAAGCAGTGAGCGCTGCGATGTTCAGAGTTGATCGGTGAGCGCTGCCAGTGTTTAAGGGTTTAGGCAGTGAGAGTGCTGCTGGTGTTTTGAGGTTGGTCGGTGAGCGCTGCCGGTGTTTTAGGTTGGTCGGTGGCTGCGATGTTTAGGGTTGGAGCGGTGGCGCTGCCGGTGTTTAAATTCGGAGCGGTGGCGCTGTGTTTAAGGCCGGTCGGTGGCGCGATGTTTAGGTTGGGCGGTGGCGCTGCGGTGTTTTAAGGAGTTGTAGGCGGTGGCGCTACCCGATGTTTAAAGTTCCGGTCGGTGGCGCTGCGGTGTTTAGGGGTTGGAAGCGGTGGCGCTGCGGTGCCAGGGTTGTAGCGGTGGCGCTGCGGTGTTTTAAGCCGGAGGCGGTGGCGCTGCGGTGTTTTTAAGGTTGGTCGGTGGCGCTGCCCGGTGTCTAAGGAGTTGATCGGTGAGGTGCTGCGGTGTTTAGGGTTGGAAGCGGTGGCGCTGCCCGGTATTTAAGAGTTGGTCGGTGGCTGCTGCAGTGTTTAGGAATTTGGAAGCGGTGGCGCTGCCGGTGTTTAAGGGTTGGAGCGGTGAGGTGCTGCCAGTGTTTAAGGGGTTGGTCAGGTCCAGGATTCTGGTGGATTTGAACTTCTATACGGTGATGAGTGATCTGGACAGTTTTGAGTTGAAGTGCTGCTACAGTGAGGCCCTGTGATCACTGTGTGATGGGACTGTGACTTTTTCTGGAGAACTGTAGTGACCCCCCCCCCTTCCCTATTTATCCTAATAAGTGTTTGTTACATTAAGTTGTGATGATGTACTGATGGACCCTGGATATTGTTAAATAAAGGTGTTATTTAAAATTCTAATTCTGTCTCTCTCTATCTCGCTCTTTCTCTCTCGCTCTCTCACTCTGTCTTTCTGTCTCTCTCTGTTTATCTCTCTCTCGTTCTCTCTCTCTCTCTCTGTCTCTCTCTCGCGCTCTCTCTCTCTCTGTCTCTCTCTCTTTTCCACCCGTTTTGAGAGTTTGGTTGTTTCTTGAGTTTCACTGAGTATTTCTGGTGCTGCAGGTTCAGGTGCTGCTCTTGGGTTCCTAACCAGTGTGGCTCTCTGTGTTAGGAGCGGGTCACACCAGAACACACGCATTTTTTTTATATACTGTCTGTAAACATTACTTAACCTGCATGTTGCTGATCTAGATATGGAGAATCTGATCCCAGATGATTCCAAACAGCAGTTTGTCTGGAGTTGGGGTTTAGAGTTTTGTTTGTGGAGACAGTAAGTCCTACTGTGTCCTAAACCACACCCACAAGGGAGATTTTTCACCAAATTATTCCTTCAACGCACCCACACACACACCTGAGTAGTAGTGTCTGATATCAGTGAAGAGCTGCTGAAAGAGCTGGGCGTTCTGGGTGTACAGCCGACCATACGTCTTGGTGAACATCTGATTCATCGACTTCTCTGCCACATCAATCAGCTCCCGAAAAAACTCTGACATCACACAAAGCACACACACCAGCACAGCAACACACACGTTATACCAGAAATCAACACTCTCTGCTGCATTTTGGGTAATCAGTAAAATCCAATATATATATTGAGTTTAAAATGAATAATTTAGCTGTTTAGTTGTCTTGTATAGACAAACAGGGACCATATGAACATGTATGGAAGCCTACAGACAGTGCAGATGCAAACAGATGTGTATGTAGAGTATTGATTTGTATTAACAGTACTGACAGTATGGACAGTCCAGTGTGAACATGTATGGACAGTATGATCAGGAAAGACCTGCACTGACAGATAAGACAGTTCAGTAGGGATGTGTATGGACAGTATGAGAGTGAAGAGGATCAAGAAGAAGAAAAACAGGATGCAGGATGAGAAAAGCACAATCCTACTCACCATCAAACCTGTGGTGGCTCTGAGTGAAACTTGTCAGCAGGAACTGACTGTTGTCCTCAACAGCAGACAGGAAGTCAGCCTCGCTCTTCCGTGCCAGCGTCTCCTCCATCAGACTCGAGCAACAGGTGTAGTCCTGAGGACAGAGGCGCAAGTGCTCCCCTACCAATCATAGAGCGGCAATATTATAATTCAGCCACTCACAGAAATGCTGCGTTACACCTCAGCCAATCACAGAGCAGCAGTACTACACCTCAGCCAATCACAGAGCAGCAGTTTTACACCTCCGGCAATCATAGAGCAGCAGAATTATGTGATTAATTACCAGATGATTGATCAGTGAACTAAAACACAGAAAATGAATTTATCATTTGAAGGGTTCAGGTTAGAGAATTAGGCAATAAAAGTAATTGATCAATAAGAATATTTTCATATTTAAAATCAGGGGTAGTTTAGCCCCGCCCAATAATCTTGAAACTGTTTAGCTCCGCCCATTCCGTCTGGTGGGATGAATTAAATGTTCTGCTCTGAATGGATTTAGTTATTTATAACTTTATCTTTGTAATTTTATGTCTACACAGCCTGATGTTAAAGTGTGTGCAGCCACGGTCCCTTGAGATGGAGCTGATGTTCTAGATAAGTAAACACACAAACACACAAACACACTGCAGTTTAACACACTCACTGTTTAACACACTCACTGCACACACACACACACACACACACACACACACACACACACACACTCCAGTCTTTCAGCAGTGTTCTGCCCATCCCCAAAATCTATTCACACCTTTCACATTCTTCTTTTGTTCTTTTCTTCATTAATGAACGGACTCCCATCATCCCGCTCTCCACCATCTGCTGCCCTGACACACACACACACACACACACACACACAGCCTCACTCATCCTCACACACACACACCCTCACTCATCCTCCACACACACTCACACACCCTCACTCATCCTCCACATCCTCCACACACACACACACACACACCCTCACTCATCCTCCACACACACACACACACACACCTCACTCATCCTCCATCCCCTTAACACCCTCCTCATCCTCCTACACACACACTCACACACCCTCACTCATCCTCATCCTCACACACACACACCCTCTCCTTCCTCACACACACTCCTTTACACCCTCACTCATCCTCCACATCCTCCACACACACACACACACACACCCTCACTCATCCTCACACACACACCCTCCTCACACACACACACACACACACACCCTCACTCATCCTCCACACACACACACACACACACACACACACACACACACACATTCATCCTCCACACACATACACACACACACACACACACACACACACACATTCATCCTCCACACACATACACACACACACACACACACACACATTCATCCTCCACACACACACACACACACACATTCATCCTCCACACACACACACACACACACACACACACACACATTCATCCTCCACACACACACACACACACACACACACACACACATTCATCCTCCACACACATACACACACACACACACACACACACATTCATCCTCCACACACATACACACACACACACACATTCATCCTCACACACACACACACACACACATTCATCCCACTCCACACACACACCACACATTCTCCTCACACACCTCCTCATCACTCAAGCACACACACTCATCCTCCCTTACACACACACACACACACACACATTCATCCTCCACACACACACACACACACACACACACCCTCACTCATCCTCCACACACACACACACCCTCACTCATCCTCCCCACACACACCTCACTCATCCTCCACACACACACACCTCACTCATCCTCCCCACACACACACACCCTCACTCATCCTCCCCACACACACATATACACACCATCACTCATCCTCCACACACACACACACACACACACACACACCCTCGCTCACCCTTCACATACATACACACACTTTAAGACAGACAAGGTTGGACAGACAGACTGTTTTAAGTAGAGAGACAGGGTTAGACAGACACAGGGTTTGACAGACATACAGACAGACAGGGATTGTGAACCAGACAGACAGACAGGGTTTGACAGACAGGGCGAGGTTCTTTGTTAAGTTCGGCTAGTAGAGCCTGCCCGGGGCGCAGAACTGCAGTGTTCCGTTCCACCTTAAACCCTGAGCCTGCCCGGGGCGCAGAACTGCAGTGTTCCGTTCCACCTTAAACCCTGAGCCTGCCCGGGGCGCAGAACTGCAGTGTTCCGTTCCACCTTAAACCCTGAGCCTGCCCGGGGCGCAGAACTGCAGTGTTCGTTCCACCTTAAACCCTGAGCCTGCCCGGGGCGCAGAACTGCAGTGTTCCGTTCCACCTTAAACCCTGAGCCTGCCCGCTGGAGGCTTGAAGGAGAGCCGGGAGAACAATGAGCGGGCGGACACTGAGTGCTGGGTTCAGCGCTGCACTCACCGCTGATGGCGGACAGCGGGCTCCTGGCCGCGCTGTATCCGCGCTCCTCGTACCGTCGGCGGGACTCGGCGCGCGCTCGCGCCGCTGCAGCGCAGCTCCACACCGCCGCCGCCCAGAGCAGAGCCCCGACACCCGGCAGCGCACACACACACACGCGGGGCCATACCGGCGCAGCGGGGCTGCAGGACCGACTGCTGGAGGAGGAGCTGAGCGGGTTCGGTCCGACAGAACCTGTCCTGTCCTGTCCTGTCCTGTCCTGTCCCGGTCCCGGTCCTGTCCTGTCCTGTCCCGGTCCCGGTCCCTGTGTCTGCTGCTGCTGCTGCTCTTTGTTTGAGGGGACAGGAGATCAAAGCACCCCAGCAGGAAGAAGGGCTCCCTCAGGGGACACACCACAGTGTGTGTGTGTGTGTGTGTGTGTGTGTGTGTGTGTGTGTGATTTAGGGGCAGTGAAATCACTCTGAACCGTTAGCCCCGATCTGTCCCAAAGTATGTCCCTCCGTTTCGGACTCTAAAAAGAAAAACCAAAAAAATCTCCCCAATGTCTCCCTCACTAATACACACTAATACACCAATAACTAATACACACTAATACCCCAATAACTAATACACACTAATACCCCAATAACTAATACACACTAATACACACACACACTAATACACACACACACACACACACTAATACACACACACACTAATACACACACATACACACTAATACACACACACACATACACACACTATACACACACACACACATACACACTAATACACACACACACTAATACACACACACACACTAATACACACACATACACACACACTAATACACACATACACACACACTAATACACACATACACACTAATACACACACACATACACACACACACTATACACACACTATTTACATACACTATACACACACACACACATACACACACACACTATACACACACATACACACTATACACACACACACTAATACACACACACACACTATACACACACACACACTAATACACACACACACACACACACACTAATACACACACACTATTACACACACACACACTAGCCACACACACTATACACACACATACACACTACACACACTGTACACACACACACACACTATACACACACAAACACACTATACACACACACACACATAAACACACTATACACACATACACACTATACACACACACACTAATACACACACACACACACTTACACACTACACACACTACACACTACACACTATACACACACTGTACACACTATACACACTACACTACACACTATACACACTACACACTATACACACACACACACACACACTTACACACTATACACACACACACATTCATATACACACACATACACACTATACACACACTATACACACACACACACACTAGTACACACACTATCACACACACACACACACACACATACACACACACACTATTACACACACACACACTATACACACACACACACTAATACACTAATACACACACACACACACATACACACTAATACACACACACACACTAATACACACACATACACACTAATACACACACACACACTAATACATACACACACACACACTAATACACACACATACACACTAATACACACTAATACACACACACTAATACACACACACTAATACACACACACACTAATACACACACACACTAATACACACACACACTAATACACACTAATACACACACACACACACACACACTAATACACACACACTAATACACACACATACACTAATACACACACACACTAATACACACTAATACACACACACTAATACACACACACACACACACTAATATACACACACACACTATAACACACACATACTAATACACACACACACTCCTTACACACATACACACTAATACACACACACACTAATACACACACACACACACACTAATACACACACACACTAATACACACACACACTATACACACACACATATACACACACACACACTAATACACACACACCACTGTACACACACACACTATACACACATACACACTATACACACACTAATACACACACACTATACACACTAATACACACACACACACACATACACTATACACACACACATACACACTATACACACATAATACACACTAATACACACACACACACTAATACACACACACACACACTAATACACACACACACACACTAATACACACACACACACACACACACCACATACACACTATTACACACACACACACACACACACACACACACACACACACACACTATACACACACACACACTAATACACACACACACACTAATACACACACACACTAATACACACACACACACACACTATTACACACACACACTATACATACCACTATACACACACACACTATTACACACACACACACTAATACACACACACACTATACACACACATACACACTATGCACACACACACTATACACACACACACACTAGCCACACACACACACTATACACACACACACTATTACACACACACACACTATACACACACACTATACACACACACACTATACACACACTATTACAAGCTTACAATACATACACACACACACTATACACACACTAATACACACACACACTAACCACACACACACACACACTGTACACACACACACTAATACACACTATACACACACACACTAATACACACTAATACACACACACACACACTAATACACACACACACACACATACTAATACACACACATACACACTAATACACACACACATATACACACACACACTATGCACACTATGCACACACACACTATGCCCACACACACTAATACACACACACACTATACACACTATACACACACACACACTATTACACACACACACACACACTACACACACACACACTAATACACACACACACACAAATACACACACACACACTATTACACACACACACACACACTATTACACACACACACACTAATACACACACACACTAATACACACACAAATACACACTAATAAACACACACACTGTACACACACACACACACTCATACACACATACATGTACACACACACACACTAATACACACACACTATACACACACACACTATACACACTAATACACACACATACACACACACACACTATACACACACACTATACACACACACACACACTATACACACACACACACACTAATACACACACACACACACACACACTATACACACACACACACACACACTAATACACACACACACACTAATACACACACACACTAATACACACTAATACACACACACACACTAACACACTATACACTAATACACACACATACACACACACTATACACACACACATAATACACACACACACACACTAATACACACACACACACTAATACACACACATACACACACACACACACTAATACACACACACACTAATACACACACACACTAATACACACACACACACACTAATACACACTAATACACAAACACACACTAATACACACACACACACTAATACACACTAATACACACACACACACTAATACACACACACACTAATACACACTAATACACACACACACACACACTATACACACACACACACTACACACTAATACACACACACGCTAATACACACTAACATACACACACACTATACACACACTAATACACACACACACACACTAATACACACACACATATACACACACATACACTAATACACACACACACTATACACATACACACTATACACACATACACACACACACACTATATACACACACACACACACACTATATACACACACTAACACACACAACACATACACACTAGTACACACACTAATACACACAGACATACACACTAATACACACACACACACTAATACACACACACTAATACACACACACACTAATACACACACACATACACACTAATACACACACACACACACACACTAATACACACATACACACACACTAATACGCTAATACACACACATACACACTAATACACACACACACTATGCACATACCACCTATACCCTCATACACTAATACACACACACACTAACACACACTAATACACACACTAATACACACACTAATACACACACACACTAATACACATACACTAATACACATACACACTAATACACACATACACTAATACACACACATACACACTAATACACACACATACACACTAATACACACACATACACTAATACACATACACACTAATACACACACATACACTAATACACATACACACTAATACACACTAATACACGCACATACACACTAATACACACACACACTAATACACACACATACACACTAATACACAAACACATACACACTAATACACACACACATACACACTAATACACACACACACTAATACACACACACACTAATACACACACACTAATACACACACATACCTCACTAGACCCCCTGCAGTTTGCGTATCGTCCCAACCGCTCAACGGATGATGCAGTCTCCACCACCCTCCATCTGGCCCTTTCTCATCTTGACAGGAAGGACAGTTACGTCAGAATGCTGTTCATCGACTACAGTTCAGCATTCAACACCATCATCCCTCAGCACCTGAGTGAGAAGCTGAGGCTGCTGGGCTGAACACCTCCCCTCATAACGTGGATCCTGGACTTCCTGGCTAGGAGACCCCAGTCAGTCAGGATCAGTAGCAGCACCTCAACACCATCACACTGACACAGGAGCCCCCAGGGCTGTGTGCTCAGCCCACTGCTGTTCACACTGATGACCCACGACTGTGCAGCCAAGCACAGCTCGAACCACATCATCAGATTCGCTGAAGATACAACCGTGGTGGGTCTGATCAGCCCGGTGGAGACGAGGCAGCTTACAGAGAGGGGAGATACGGAGGCCTTTGACGGACTGGTGCAGAACCAACAACCTGCCTGTCTCTGAGCGTCGACAAGACTAAAGAGATGGTTGTTGACTTCAGAGAATCACTGTCGGGACCACCTCCCTTATTATCAACACACCTCACATAGCTGGAAGTTACTTCAAGTTTCTTAGTGTTACATAACCGACAACCTCATGGACCCTCAACACCAGCTCCATCACCAAAAGAAAGCCCAGCAATGCCTCTACTTCCCTGCGCCAGACTGAGGAAAGCCCATCTTTCACCACCATCACTCACCATCTTCTACAGAGGAACCATCGAGGGAGCATCCTGAAAGCGGCTGCATTGCTGCCTGATGCGGGAACTGCGGCGTCTTAGACACTTAAGGAGTCCTACAGCGGGTAGTGAGAACAGCTGAGAAGATCATCGGGATCTCTCTGCCCTCTGTACAGGACATCTTCTGCCACTCGCTGCATCCGCAAAGCAACCAGCATTGTGGATGATCCCTCCCCACCCCGTCCACACTCTCTTCTCCCTCCTGCCATCCGGAAAGGTTCGCCCAGCATCACAGGTCTGTGCATGGCCCGGGAGGGATCCCGTAATACTGAGCCAGAGATTCACACTCACCCTCACTCTACACCTTTGAGTCTGCCAGGCCGACCCAGCCTCGTCTGTTCACTGTTGTTTCTGAATGTCTGTATCTGTGATCACTGCTTGGTTTGTGTCAGATTAAACGTATCCTGAAGGAAGCTACGCATTTGTCATTCCAGTTGAGGCGATGACAGGGCCTCTACTTCCAGGATGGGAAACAATTTCTTCCCCCCGGCCATCAGATTTATTAACAGCTAATGTCTCCACACCTATTATCCATCTATTCTATCATCTATCTATTTATTTTCTTGTTGCACTCTGCATTTTACCCATCACGCTGCTCCATCACACTGTCACACTACGCAACAACCTGGACTGCAGCCCTCTTACGGATGAATGTACTGTCTGTTGTGCTGTCTCTTTTTGTCTGTTGTCTGCACTTGTTGCCTTGTCTTGTGTATTATGTTGTGTCCTCTGTGTGTCTTATGTTGTCTGTGTCTTATTTTGTGTCTGATGTTATCCGACGGGTAGCACCAGGGTCCTGGAGTTTCATAATGTACTGTGTGTATGGCTGAAATGACAATAAAATCCTACTTGACTTGACACTAATACATACACACATACACTAATGCACACACATCTTGATCCATTCAAGTTAACAAACTATATACCAATTTCTAATTTGCCTTTTATATCAAAGATTCTGGAGAAAGCTGTGGTCCAGCAGTTCTGCTCATATCTACACAAAAATAACATCTTTGAGAAATTTCAGTCTGGTTTTCACACCATAACACTAAAAGAGCACGAGTGAAAATAGTAAACCATCTGTTAATGGCACCTGACCAAGGGTCTCCTTACTGGTCCTCCTGGACCTGCAGCTTTTGAACCAGAGACCACAAGATCTCACTGCACAGACTAGAAACCCTGGAATAACAGGAATCCTCTCCTGGTGTAAATCATACTCCACCAACCGTTATCAACCTGTTATAGTTAGTTATGGAGTCCCACAAGGCTCTGCCCTCGGTCCCCTACTCTTCATATTAGACCTGTTCCCTCTGGGTTCAGTAATCCAGAAACATGGAATCAGCTTCCACTGTTACACTGACGACACACAGTTATATATTTCAGACAAACCAGACGATCAACTCAGATTAAAAAAGAATGAAGACTGGAGAAGAGAAATAAAAGAGTGGACATTTCTCAATTTTCTGATGTTAAATTCTGAAAGGATAGAGGTTCTTCTGTTCGGTCCTAAAATTGCTAGAGACAAACTGTCAGGTTTAATGCTAGACTTTTACAGTTAATCTTAAACCCACTGTCAGCAGCCTGGGTGTCACAATGGACTGGGATCTTTCTCTGGATCCACACACTGGAACCATCACTAAGAGACTTTCCTTCACCTCAGAAACATCACTAAACTCAGAAGCTCCCTCACACTACATGATGCAGAAACACTGATCCACACTTTTATCACCTCCAGGCCAGATTACTGTGATGTCCTGCTGTCAGGATGTTCCAGTAAAACCTTCATAAACTCCAGTTCGTCCAGAACGCAGCAGCTAGATTCTCACTAGATCTAGAACATTTGATCACATTAGTCTGATATTATCTGGACCTCAATGGTTCCTGTGAAATTCCACATTGACTATAAAATTTTACTGCTAACTTACAAAGTTCTAAACAGTCTTGGTCCCGAGTGTCTCTCCGAGCTGATCTGCAGTTATGAACCTTCACACTCTCTTAGATCACAAGGAGCTGCTTCTCTAACAGTTCCAGAATTTAGAAAACACCAACAGGGGAGGCCTCTTCATTTCAAACCCCGTCTCTGGGACAGTCCTCCAGCTGCAATAGGACTCAGACTACCTCTCAGTATTTAAGTCTCTGGGACGGTCCTCCAGCTGCTGTCCTGGACTCAGACACACTCTCAGTATTTAAGTCTCTGGGACAGTCCTCCAGCTACTGTCCGGGACTCAGACACACTCTCAGTATTGAAGTCTCTGGGGACGGTCTTCCAGCTACTGTCGGGACTCAGACACCTCTCAGTATTTAAGTCTCTGGGGCCAGTCCTCCAGCTACTGTCCGGGACTCAGACACCCTCAGTATTTAAGTCTCTGGGACGGTCTCCAGCTACTGTCCAAAACTCAGACACACTCTCAGTATTTAAGTCTCTGGAGCCGGTCCTCCAATACTGTCGGGACTCAGACACACTCTCAGTATTGAAGTCTCTGGGACGGTCTTCCAGCTACTGTCCGGGACTCAGACACACTCTCAGTATTTAAGTCTCTGGGGCGGTCCTCAGCTTCTGTCGGGATTCAGGGCACTCTCTCAGTATTTAAGTCTCTGGGGCCGGTCCTCCCAGCTACTGTCGGGACTCCAGACACCTCTCCCAGTGGCCCCCAGAGTCTCTGGGGCGGTCCTCCAGCTTCTATCCGGGACTCAGACACACTCAGTATTTAAGTCTCTGGGGCGGTCCTCCAGCTACTGTCGGGACTCAGACACACTCTCAGTATTTAAGTCTCTCTGGGGCGGTCCTCCAGCTACTGTCGGGACTCAGGTAGCCCCTCTCAGTATTGAAGTCTCTGGGACGGTCTCAAGCTACTGTCCAAAACTCAGACACACTCTCAGTATTTAAGTCTCTGGGGCGGTCCTCCAGCTACTGTCTGGGACTCAGACACACTCTCAGTATTTAAGTCTCTGGGACGGTCCTCCAGCTACTGTCTGGGACTCCAGACACCTCTCAGTATTTAAGTCTCTGGGACGGTCCTCCAGCTACTGTCCGGGACTCAGACACACTCTCAGTATTTAAGTCTCTGGGGTCCTCCAGCTACTGTCTGGGACTCAGACACACTCTCAGTATTTAAGTCTCTGGGGCGGTCCTCCAGCTACTGTCTGGGACTCAGACATACTCTCAGTATTTAAGTCTCTGGGACGGTCCTCCAGCTACTGTCCAGGACTCAGACACACTCTCAGTGTTTAAGTCTCTGGGACGGTCCTCCAGCTACTGTCTGGGACTCAGACACACTCTCAGTATTTAAGTCTCTGGGGCGGTCCTCCAGCTACTGTCTGGGACTCAGACACACTCTCCCAGTAGTTAAGTCTCTGGGACGGTCCTCCAGCTGTCGGGGCTCAGACACTCTCCCAGTATTTAAGTCTCTGGGGCGGTCCTCCAGCTACTATCCGGGACTCAGACACCTCAGTATTTAAGTCTCTGGGACGGTCCTCCAGCTACTGTCCGGGACTCAGACACGCTCTCAATCCTTTTTAGTCAGATCAGTCCTTTTTAGTCAGGCTGTAATAGGATTACTGCATTACTGCATTCTTTAAACTTACAGTCTGTACAGTGAGATCAAAACATATCTAATTCCTTTCTCTGTCTGTGTGGTGGACAGTTTAGGTATTTCTGGAAAGCAGGTCCATCGATCTCCGTCAGGGTCTCCTGAGTTCCACACCAGCTGCTACACAGAGTCGGCAAAACTACCATCATCTTATTTCTCTCCCGACCTGAACTGAATCAGCTCCATCAGACCGGCTCTTCTGCAGGAGCTGCTGCCACGTAGATTAAAGCTTCACCCACAGAGCTTCACCATTAGATCATCAACCTCCAGTTACAGTCTCCAGTGGACTCTTTTACTTTTACTGGAACTCATATTTACTGCAAACTACCACTGCACTGGATTTTTCTCTTTCTTTCTTTCCTTCCTTTTTTTTCCGGTGTCAACCAAGAGAGGATGGGTTCACCTTTTTGGTCTTGGTTCCTCCCAAAGGTTCTTCCTCCCGATTGGGGAGTTCTGCCTGTGTCGCCGCCAGCTTACCCAACTGGGGCTCGGACCGGATTCTGGAAAGCTGCTTTGTGACGACAACAGTTGTCAAAAGTCTTCATAAATAAAGTTGACTTGATACATCCATCCATTATCTGCCGCTCGTCCCAAACAGGGTCGCGCTGGTGTCCAACCCAGCGCACGCACCTGGACAGGTCGCCAGCCCATCACAGAGGAGGGAGCAGGACGGGGCGAGCACCTTGCTCAAGGGTCCCTCAGAGCAACCCATTGGGAAGGGGTTCGAACCCCCCCTCCTCCGATCATGTGGCCGACACCCTAACCACTAGGCCACCACTGCCCCTGACTTGACACACACATACATTAATACACACACATATACACAATAATGCACACACAAACACACTAATACAAACACACACTATTGCACACACAAACACTAAAGCACACACACACTATACACAAATATACACACTAATGCACACACAAACACTAAAGCACACACACACACACACTAATACACACACATACACACTAATACACACAAATACAGATACCTGATCAGGGCCCTGAAGCAGGTAAAGACCTAGTCCCCAGGAGTCACCTCTGCGCTCTGTTTTGAGCACCACCTGGGACATGTTTAGGGGGACTGGGACCTTCATTTGTTCCATCATCCTGTAGGAGAACCCAACATCAGTGACTGACTCCATCAGGAAGTGCATTGTTGATGTAACTGTTTTGTTAGTTTTGTAGATGTAACCTACAGCAGCGGTGGCCTAGCGGTTAGGGCGTTAGCCCGGTTAGAGTTCAAACCTTCCCAATAGGTTGCCCTATGAGGTACCCATGAGCAAGGTACTATCCCCGTCATAGCTGCCCCCTGCTGCATGGGTTAAATGCAGAGGTCAATTTAGTTGTGGTTCATGTGTGCTGTGTGACCTCGCAATGACAAGGGTTGTCACTTTCACTTTCACTTACAGTAAAAATCCCCTTACTTTTATCCTTGTCTTACGGTGTCTCACACTACTGAGTTCCCAGAAGATATCCAGCAGCTGCACCAGCAAACACTTACATTTTTAATTGAAAACCTGACAGGAAACAAGCTTGGAATGCTGGCAGCAGATCAGGCAGGAAGCCATTGGTGAGAAGACTCTTGTTTATTGCTGGGGAAGTAGTAAAGGTTGGGAAAGAGAGGTGTTGACCATGACAGTGTTGGGTATTAGTGGTGGAAAACCATTAATGGGATGGATTTATGTAGATTTTAAAGGACAAAGGTGTTTGAAGTGTATGTGGATGTGGAGCTCAGGACCTTCTGGACCACAGAAGGGCAAAAAGTTCAGACCACGGTCCTGCGAGTCTGGAGCGCTCAGGACTGATGTTCGGACCACGGTCCTGGTGAATCTGGAGCGGTCAGGACCGATATTCGGACCACGGTCCTGCGAATCTGGAGCGGTCAGGACTGATGTTCGGACCACGGTCCTGCGAATCTGGAGCGCTCAGGACTGATGTTCGGACCCGCAGTCCTGGTGAATCTGGGCGGTCAGGGCGTGCCGGACCACGGTCCTGCGAATCTGGAGCGGTCAGGACTGATGTTCGGACCACGGTCCTGGTGAATCTGGAGCGCTCAGGACTGATGTTCGGACCACGGTCCTGGTAGATCTGGAGCGGTCAGGACCGATATTCGGACCACGGTCCTGCAATCTGGAAGCGGTCAGGACTGATGTTCGGACCACGGTCCTGGTGAATCTGGAGCGATCAGGACTGATGTTCGGACCACGGTCCTGGTGAATCTGGAGCGCTCAGGACTGATGTTCGGACCACGGTCCTGGTGAGATCCTGGGCCAGTCAGGACTGATGTTGGACCACGTTCCTAGTGAATCTGGGTAGCTCAGGACTGATATTCGGACCGGTCCTCTGCGATCTGGAGAGGTTGAGTAGGTTGGCTTAGCTTGACCTCCTTTGACTACCCTTGACCTTACTCCTGATTGGCAGAAGTCCGTTTTTCCAAACAAGTGTTGCTGGGTGGAAACGTAAAAAAACGACCAATCTCCGTTTATTGATTCTTGCAATCAACCAATCCCGTCCACGCATTTGGTCCTACAATCAAGCCTCGATTTTTCCCCCTTTTTCCGCAGCAGGCTGGTCAGCAGCGGCGGCTCCGCCCACTCCCTGAGGTAAATCAGGCCGTTTAGCAGCTGCAGTGTGCGGTAGGTCGGAGGTTCTGTGGTAGTTTTAGCTCTTAAAGTGTAATAATGATCCTGACTCACTTTAACATGACGGTGTTTTTCCGCTGTGGTTTTTGAGAGGTTCCACTTTAATGTTCCGTTTGTAAAATAAGGTAAGTTTTGAAACAAATCCTGAACATCTTTATTCAGTTTCGTGTGTTTGCTGATCATTTTAGCCGCTTTACTGAAGGAAGTTCGGGTTCTGCTCAGTGTGTTCCAGCGTGCACTGCGTGGTTCTACTGTCCCTCTGGACACGAGGACTCTGAGGGACACTGCTGTGCCGGACAGGACGGGAAACGAGGGGCCAGTTTAAGGTGGCGCTGAAAATAAAAGGTGGAAATGAAAATAAATAACGCCAGTTTTAAGGTGGAACTGACCATACTTGCCTCAAACAGAGGCGTCAGTTAGGGTAAAGATCTAGTGATCAGGATGAGCTGCTGGTTCTGCTCAGCTCCTTCAGATCAACAGGATTCGAGCAGAAACCGCGAGCACGCTGACTTTTCTTGACCAGTTCAGTGTCTCTCGGGCTGATCTGTCCTCTCTCTCGGGCTGATCTGTCCTCTCTCTCGGGCTGATCTGTCCTCTCTCGGGCTGATCTGTCCTCTCTCGGGCTGATCTGTCCTCTCTCTCGGGCTGATCTGTCCTCTCTCTCGGGCTGATCTGTCCTGTCTCTCCGGCTAATCCTGTCCTCTCTCTCGGGCTGATCTGTCCTCTCAGGCTGATCTGTCCTGTCTCTCCGGCTGATCTGTCCTCTCTCGAGGCTGATCTGTCCTGTCTCTCGGGCTGATCCTGTCTGTCTCTCGGAGCTGATCTGTATGTCCTCTCCATTTTGATCTGTCCTGTCCCTCGACTGATCTGTCCTGTCTCGGGCTGATCTGTCCTGTCTCTCTCGGGCTGATCTGTCCTCTCTCTCGGGCTGATCTGTCCTCTCTCGGGCTGATCTGTCCTCTCTCTCGGGCTGATCTGTCCTGTCTCTCCGGCTGATCTGTCCTGTCTCTCCGGCTGATCTGTCCTGTCTCTCCGGCTGATCTGTCCTCTCTCTCCGGGCTGATCTGTCCTCTCTCTCCGGCTGATCTGTCCTGTTCTCTCGGGCTGATCTGTCCTCTCTCTCGGGCTGATCTGTCCTCTCTCTCGGGCTGATCTGTCCTGTCTCTCTCGGGCTGATCTGTCCTGTCTCTCTCGGGCTGATCTGTCCTGTCCCTCTCCGGCTGATCTGTCCTGTCCCTCTCCGGCTGATCTGTCCTGTCTCTCTCGGGCTGATGTGTCCTGTCTCTCTCCGGGCTGATGTGTCCTGTCTCTCTCCGGGCTGATGTGTCCTGTCTCTCCGGCTGATCTGTCCTGTCTCTCTCGGGCTGATGTGTCCTGTCTCTCCGGGTGATCCGTCCTGTCTCTCTCCGGGCTGATCCGTCCTGTCTCTCCGGGTGATCTGTCCTGTCTCTCTCGGGCTGATCTGTCCTCTCTCTCGGGCTGATCTGTCCTGTCTCTCTCGGGCTGATCTGTCCTGTCTCTCTCCGGGCTGATGTGTCCTGTCTCTCCGGGCTGATGTGTCCTGTCTCTCTCCGGGCTGATGTGTCCTGTCTCTCGGGGTGGGCACCTGTCGATTCTGGTGAGAGTCTGAGCTCTGCACTGGTCTCTACTCTAATAAGGGTTCATTTGATTAATGGGGGTCTATAGGAACACAGACCGAAGTGGGCAGGTTTAAAATGATGAAACCTGAAGAGTTTAGAGAGGCGGGTGTGCTGCTCCTGAGGTAATACTGAACAGAGAATAAAAAGAAAAAGCAGTAAGTTATGAAACTATGAAGAAGGATGGGGGGTGTGTGGCCAAAGAGCAGAAGGAGGAGTGGGTGTGGCCAAAGAGCAGAAGGAGGAGTGGGTGTGGCCAAAGAACAGAAGGAGGAGTGGGTGTGGCCAAAGAGCAGAAGGATGGGGGGGTGTGGCCAAAGAGCAGAAGGAGGAGGGGGATGTTGTGTTAATGTGATGGTTTTCAGATAAATCCTTCAGTGTGTGGAGTAATTTTATATAAAACTAAAGCATCACTGTTGTGTCTTCAGCGGTGTTTCACAGACAAAGGGAGAAGAATGGACGGAAGAGAGTCTGACCTGGACAGGTAAAGGAGTGTGGAAATAAATGGAGACAGTGGTTTACAGTGTTTAAAATGTTAATTGCTCTGTGGATCTAAATTTCTTTCCTAAACTGGTTGTGTCCAACATGCTGTAGTGCACTCTCAGGTTTCTCCGCCGATAGATAAACCAGGCCTGAACGAAAACCCCTGCCCTAATGTGACTAATTTACACATCTCCCCAGTGAGTAGGTAACTGGGCCAGGTTACTGCACCATGATAATGGTGGTTATGTTTAATAACCAATATACTACAATGTGAACAACCTTGTCAAAAACCAAAAAAAAAAAAATTAAAAAATTAACTGCTAATTAATCTGATGCCGCGATCGTGAGAGCATCTGCAAAGTTCATATACTTAGTTAGCAATACTTGTTTCAAAGTGGTTAAAGTTGCACCTATAGGTGTATGAATTAGGGTGAATGTCTTCTGATAAATGTTTTGATAAGTGTGTGTGTGTGTGTGTGTGTGTGTGTGTTAGCAGTAGTAGTCCTGAGGAAATGGATGACCTCTCGGACACTGAATTCGAACTCCCCCTGAGGGTCACAAAGAGGAAACGGGGAACAGCGCTGGAATCAGCTGTGTGTTTTGTTTTGTTTTGTTTTTCGCTCAGATTTGCTTCACACTGACAAAGCTGAAGCTCCCTCTCTAACTTTGACCCCCCCCAGTCTCCCAAAAGGCTTCTTCAGAGAACAGTGACCCCGTCAACCAGTAGCTCCGGTACGTCCCTCCCTGACACACTTGCAGTCCCTCTCAGGCCCATTGTTCAGACCGGAGAGAAGGAGAGAAGGATGAGGGGAGAAAGAGGGGGGCGATTTACTGCTGGGCACCTGTATGAGGCTGTGAGGTCCGGACGCAGCGCTATAGTGGTGAGTTATCAGGGCTCCAGATGAACTTTACAGAGTCTTCTCATCCTCAAATAAATGAACCAAGATTAAGGGTCAGAAAATGCCTTCCATTCAGGGGTGTCAGTTCCGGTGTTTTTGGGTGCTTCTGGTGTCGTCCTTGTTCAAAATAGCTGAATAATAAACACTTTAATACATGCTCCACTGGTGTAACGTGTTTAATAACTGCCTTTTTGTCCAATCCAAAGGAGCCGATATAGCTAGGATCTGTTTCCTGCTGTTTATCATAAAGGACCACAGAAAGCCGCATCCATGCCTGTTTAAGATGGATGTATATTTTAAACATGAGTCGGGTACAGTCAGTAAACCCAGGTCTCAAAGTAAATGCAATGTCTCCTGAATTCAGAAGGACACGCTGCCAAACCCAGACCGTGTTTTAAAGCTAAACCTGGGCTCATCCTGAGCTGATAGATGATAGACAGACCTGCTGTTTTAATAGTGGAAACTGGTTCTGCTTTTCAGTTCTGTGGTTCTGCTCTGTTTTGTTTGTTTTTTTTTTTTTTTTCCCGCAGACAGTGGTAGACGATTGGCTTGATGACTATAAGCAGGACCGGGACGAGGGTCTTCGGGAACTTTTGAATTTTGTTGTTCAGAGTTGCGGCTGCAAAGGTAAGCTTCGGGGCAGTGGTGGCCTGGTGGTGTGGGGCTAGGACCTAGGGTTTGAAGGTCGTGGGTGTTAATCCCTTAGCAGTAGGTTGTCCTGAGGTACACTTGAGCAAGGTACCATCCCCGTCACTGCTCCCCGGGCGCTTTAAATAGCTGTGCCCTTCTGCACATGTGTTTATGGTCAAAAGGCAGAGGCTGCATTTCATTGTTGTGTGTGTGTGTGTGTGTGTGTGTGTGTGTGTGTTTCACAATAACAATTTCACTTTCACTTAAACTGTTTTTAAAAAGTAACTGTCACTTCTGATGAGATCCCCTGCAGACAGTCCCGGACTGTGAGGTGATTCATGAGGTTTGATCACTGAGGAATTGTTTATATCTTTAAAAGAAAAGCCTGTTTTGGTACAGGTTGTTTTTCTTCCCTGAAATGTGATTTTGAAGTTTAAATTGTGCTGTTTTAGGTTATGTGACTGCAGAGATGTTCTCCAATTTGCAGAATGCCGACATCATCAGTTGTCTGACCAAAGAGTTTAATGAGGTGAGGGCGGCTCTACATGAGGGTTCTGGATAAAATAATCCATAATGTCTTAAAAAATGGAAGCTCAGTGAGAGTGCTGTTCGATGATGTGCTTACTTACCTTTTTTAAACAAAAAAAAGAAAAAAGACTTCATTAAACAGAGTCCTGCCCACTAAAACAGCTTCAGTAAAAAAAGAATTTAAATGAACAGTGGTAGATGGATGAAGATGTGGATGGTTTCCATTGGTGGAGAAGGGTGTAATTAGTTGGTTTTTTTTTTGTTTGTTTGTTTTTGCTTTTTTTGTGCGTGTGTGTTTTCCTCCACAGGGTTGAGTTTGAATTCAAAACCAGAAAAACTATTGATCCTGAGGCAAATATTTAGGGTTAGGCTTAGGGTTTGGCGTTATGTCAGGTCTGGGTTGGGATTCTTTAAGAAATGAACTGATCTTTTGGATTCGATTAGGTTTTCTGACTGGGTTTGGACAGGGAGGTTTGGCAGGTCTACCTCTGTTGAAGAAGCTGCTCTTCAGATGATCTGTTGTTGTTCTTGTTGTTGTTGTTTGAGGTCTTTATGGGAACGCAGCTTTTATGTGGTGTTTATTTTGTCCAGTCTTGTATATAAGCCTTACCTTGTTTCTGTCACTGGTCTCACACACCGTCCCTTGTTGGGCAGCAAGTATTGTAAGGCTGTGTGTGTATGCGTGCGCTCTATAATGGAAGCAGTGCTGTGTTTCCTGCAGGACTCTTGTGCTTACCCGCTGGTGGTCGGTGGTTTTCGGGGTCGACGGTTCCGTGAAGGGTTGTGTGAGTTTGTGTTCCAGCTGGTGCGACGCTGCCAGAACAGCCTGCTGTACGACGAGTTCCTGTTTTCAACGCTGGTAGCTTTCCTCACCGGTCTGGCAGATTCACAAGTTCGAGCTTTCAGACACACCAGCACCCTCATTGGTGAGATTTTACTCACCTTTACCTAGGGTTAGGAATTATAGTCACTACCAGTTTCACCTGCTGGAGGTCGTGGAGAACCACACAGTTCCTCCAGCTGCCAGGGAACAGTGGTACACCAAGTTGGCGCAGAAGTGTTAAAACTCGGGTGGTGTGCAGTTTTGACTCATTCAGTGAACAAATGGTTTTTATTTACAAACACAACCTCATTTTGGAGAAATAATAACTTTGCACAGCTCTGTATTTTTATACACACAGTATTTAACTTTTTTAGGAAACTTGATTGACTCCTAAAGATATTTGCCTGTTTGTCCATTTTAATATATTAAAAATGTGTTCATATTTTTAAAGTGAGAAAATAAAACAGCTTATCGTGTGTGTGTGTGTGTGTGTGTGTGTGTGTGTGTGTGTTCGCATGCGTGAGTAGCGATGAATCTGATGTCTGCTTTAGTGAAGGTGACTGCCGTGGTGTTTGCTCAGGTGGAGGTGACTCAAAGACGCTGTGAACTGGAGAAAAACAAGAGCCCTCAACACAGAGGCACAGAGAGACTGGAGGAGCTGCAGAATTCATATAGCGAGGTCACACACACACGCATTGCTGAGCGGTGGTTGACTATTAGACGCCTCTGTGATTAGACATGTGTTTTATTGCAGAACCCACTGCAATAAATTTTTGGGTTCTGCAATAAAGTTTTATTGCAGAACCCACAAGGGGTGATCTGTAGTGTGTTGTGTTTGCAGCTGCTGGAGAGACAGCAGGAGCTGTGTTCTCTCTCAAACACCATCTTTAAAGGAGTGTTTGTTCATCGATACAGAGATAAAGTCCCTGAAATCAGAGCCATCTGTATGGCAGAGATGAAGGTGTGGCTCCGGGAAAACCCTGCTTCATTCCTGAATGACGGCTACCTCAAGTATTTGGGCTGGATGCTGCATGACAAGGTGTACACACACACACAGGGCAGCAGGTTCTGCCTTTACCTGTAGACTGGTCCTGTCCAATCTTGCACTATTGCTTTGGATAAAGAGACACTTCAGTCCTGAAGGACCAACCAGAACTCCGACCTTCACTAAACATCCTCAGAGTTTTACACACACAGGTCCACACCTACTCTTTATGATCATTATTTATGTTTTTGTGTGTGTGTGTCTGTGTCTACAGCAAGCCAGTGTCCGTTTGCAGTCTGTGTTATCTCTGCAGAAGCTGTACGAGGAGCAGGACTTCACTGGCCATCTGGAACTGTTTACCAGCCGTTTTAAGGTTGATTGGGTTGTCTGTGTGTGTGCGTGCGTGAGTGAGTGAGAGAAACTTGGCAGGTGTGTGTTAACCTCAGATCTGTATTTTAAAGGAGCGATTACTGAACATGGTGCTGGATAAAGACTCTGATGTGGCTGAGCAGACTGTCAAAATACTGCTGCTCATCAAAAAGTGAGTGTGTGTGTGTGTTGGGTGCTGCCCCTGTAGTGTGTAATAGATTTTGGGGCTTGTTGTCACATTTACCTATATCTGAATTATTCTCTCAGGACAAGAACGTCTGCTAAATGTGTAAATTTAATGTGAGATCGTGTGTCTGTGTGTGTAGGAGGATGGAGGATGGTCTGACTGAGGAGGAGTGTAGTCGTGTGTATCCACTGGTATTTGCTGCACACAGAGGACTGGCATCCGTAGCTGGAGAGTTCCTATATGATGTGTGAGTTTATCTCCATCATCACCGTCACCCTGATTGACTGTCATACTGTACTGAGACTGTGCGCGTGTGGGTGTGTAGGTTGTGTTCTGAGGTTGATCGTTTATCAGAAGGGGAACAAGAACATCGCAGTGTGACTTTCCTCAACCTCCTTACGTCCTTCTTTATTCAAAGCAAGGTAACATTCCCTGCTGTAAATGTCCTCTGTGTGCTGAGAAGACAGTACAGACTTCCCACAAGGGGGGTCACTCCCTGGTGTACAACCGTCTTTAGGATTAACATTAAGGGGAAAAAATTCCATGTTGATCAGGGACCTACAGGTGTGTGTGTCTGTGTCTGTCAGTACCATGAACATGCAGCATACCTGGTGGATAGTCTTTGGAGTGTGGCAGGGGCAGAGCTGAGAGACTGGGAGATGATGACATCACTACTGCTGCAGGAAAAAGGAGAGGGACATGGTGAGACTGTTGATCATAACTGGTGTCCTCCCTCTTAATGTGAAGTACAGACAGGGTTTGTTAGGACTGGAGCATTACAGGTGTGTGTGTGTGTGTTTGTGTTTGTGTTTGTGTTAGGGCTGGAGGAGGATGAAGAGGCTGCTCTTATTGAGCTCATGGTTTGTGCCGTTAGACAGGCAGCTGAAACCACACCTCCCCCTTCACGCTCTAATGGGAAGAAGGTATAGTGTTTATCAGAGAGACTGGGTTATAGTGAAGCACTGAGCAGTTTAATCAGGTCAGGTGACTTACGTTTTTGACCTGAAGATTGAGCTTTGGGTGTGTTCAGTCTCACTGGCTAAATAGTTTACATTTTTAAACTTTTGTTGTTCTGAGCTCTCATGAATGAAACCCTGTTTTAGAACCTGAGTGTGAAAAGCAGGAAACTCCAAGCTCGGGAGAGAAGACGCATCACCCACCATTTCATTCCTGTACTGCCCCAGTTACTGGTGAAGGTACCATCAGTCCCGCTCTCATAAAGACTCCCCCAACACAGGGTCTCACACACACACACAACTTGCGTTTTACTCTGTACTGCTGAATCACTCTCATTTCAAACTGCTTTTCAGCAGCTCATCTCAGAGGGTGGTTTTGTTCAGTGGAGTGTTTTTTCCCCTCTCACCTCACTGTTTGTTTCCTTGATGTGAGTGAAGAGTTCCTGCTTTCTCTCAGTTTTCTGCAGATGTAGAGAAGGTGTCCTGCCTCCTGAGTGTCCCTCTTCACTTTGAGCTGGAGGCGTATGGCAGCACAGCTCGTCTGGAGAAGGTACAGCATGAACTTCAACTTCCAGTAAATTGGAGACATAAACTGTTAACTATTAGTCAACCATAAATTACACAAACCTCTTAAATGGTCTGTCCATCCAGAGGAGGTGAAGTGCTTCAGACTGTGGTGATGTAAAAAAAAAAAAAATAATCGCTCGCTCTCTCGTGCTCTCTCTCTCTCTCTCTCTCTCAGTGTTTGGAGCTGTTGTTGTCTCAGGTGTGTGAGGTTGTGGAGAAGCATCATGAGGAGTGTGTGTTGGAGGCATGTGTGCGGGTTCTATACACTTTGTGTTCTGAACGTTACACTTTCTCTGGTCGCGCCGAACGAGCTGTTAGCCAGCTGTTGGACACCATACTGGAGAAGTTTACTGCTCTCTTCTCCGACATTCTGCAGGTAAAACTCTTTACAGCAGGAACGAAGCACAGACGCTGGGCTGAAAGAGCACAGAATTAATCCACCGCTTATACACAGGCATCAAAATAACACTGAGCTCCATTGGTCTTTTAAGGACAGATCTTGGGATGCTTGGCCAGACCTGCTTTCATACAGAAGCTTGACTTGTAATTCAGCTGTAACTTGTAGATCAAACGTGTTTTCAGAGTTTCACTAGCTTTTTATAAAATTAACTGTTACTAAATATTACTGGTTAAATGTTCTGTAGTTCAGTTAAATTTTGTGGACTAAACCGGTCTGATCATTTTAAAGAGAAATGAAACCAAAAGCCTGTTTTAAATAAGTGGGACAGTCCTGCTGTGTGTTATGGACATTATTGGACGCAGGATGGTCCAAAAGAGTGATGTTATTCTCCTGGAAGAAGTCCCTCATCCTGCTGGCATTGTGTGCTGTAGCGCTGTCCTGTTGAAGAACCCAGTCGTTCCCACGCAGACGAGGGCCCTCAGTGAGGGATGCTCTCTGCAACATCTGGACAGAGCCAGCGGCCATGTGACGCCCTTGCACCTCCTGAAGCTCTGTTGTTCCACTGAAGGAAAAAGCACCCCAGACCATTATGGCGCATAGAAAACATCTCAGGTGGGATCTGCTTGTCATGCCAGTAACGTTGGAAACCATCAGGACCATCAAGGTTAATTTTCTTCTCTGCAGAGAATAAAACTTTCTTCCACCTTTCAGTGTCCCATGTTTGGTGCTCTCTTGCAAAGTCCAAACGGTCGGTTCTGTGGCGTTCGAGGAGACGAGGCCTTTGAAGACATTTTTTGTTTTTGAAGCCCTTCAGTCCCAGATGCCATCTGATCATGGGGCTGCAGTCGGCACCAGTAACAGCCTTCGTTTGGGTCCAGGATTGTCCAGTGTCCTCCGGCTCAGTGCTGGTCAAATGTTTTTGGGTGTTCCACTTGACTTTTTTGCTCCATAACCCTCAGGATCATTTAAGAAATTCCAAATGACGGTCCTACTGCGTCCCACCTCAGCAGCGATGGTGCTGCGAGAGACCTGCTTATGAATTTCAGCAACCGACCACGTTCAGAAAGGGAACTTTTTTTTGCCTTTGCCATCAGAACGTCATGACAGTATGACGACCTGACAGAAAACAGCAATGAATCCACATTTTTGCACAGATTTGGCCTTTTAAAGGCACGTGGTCCTCAGATTTTGATCAGCTGTAAAACAGCCTGTTTCAGTTTAAGCGTCGTTTTCAATAAATTGCTGCTCAAAGAAATGTTTTGTCTCGCTCCCATTTCTTCCTGTAGCATGCTGAAGCTCTACTTGGAACCTTGTTAAGATCCAACCAGGCAACATAGGATTTTTTTGCCATTTGTCAAGCGGTCTTAAACTTTTGATTGGGACTCTATGAACAATAAAATCCTGAATTCTAGCTGATTCAACCAAACTGCACCACAAGCCAAAGAAATGTTCTGGAGGGGCAGTTTACCACACTGGACAGTTCACTGGCCTGCTGCAGTGCGTCGGGGCCTTAACCTAGGGTTAGCTAACCTGATGACGCACTGATGGACGTCTGCGTTCACTTTGTGCTGCTGGACTTTTAACCTGAGACTGATATTCAGTCCTTTAACAGCACTGCTGCATCTCTGTGTTTCTCAGGACACTGCTGATGAGGACGATGTGTACAGAGCAGCAACATCCCTCAAGAGACTGGCTGTCTTCAGCAGGTGTGTGTATGTGGAGTGTACATGAGATCGCTGGATGGGGGAGATCCACATGTTTTCTCTGCAGCCCCTGTGGAAAGGAGGAAATGTGGTTACCATGTTTCCTGCCAACCCAAATCGGAACAAGTTTAGATGATGCAGAAAATGCTGATAATGAAAAGTTGTGTTGGTTTGAGTTTTTGTGTGTGTGTGTGTGTGTTAGTGCCAGAGATGTGACTGTGTGTAACCTGTTTGAGCCGTGTTTATTACTCCTGAGGACTGGAGTGGAATCCAGAGAGATTGACAAAGAGGTGACCACACACACAGACAGTTTGAGCATTTTAAGTGATTAGTCATTATGATTACTGTGTGATTTAATTATTGTGTGATTTGGTTTTGGTGATGTATTGCTTGTTTCTGAACCTGCTCTGATCTGTGTTTAGTTGATGGTGTCGGCACTGAAGTTCTCTGCGTTCCACCTGCTGTGGGAAAAACTGAAGGTTCCAGGAGAATCTGCACAGAGAGAAAAGGTGGGTTCTCAGGGTTCATGTAGGTTCGTGTGGGTTCTTTATGTACTGATCTGCAGAACTCGACACCATCACCTCAATGTTAACTCCTTATATGGCCTGGAATTCAGTAAGGACTAGTCCAACAGGACAGTGATGGTGGGAACTGCTCCATCTGTTGAATGTCTTCAGATAATTTATCTTCTCTCTCGCTTTCTCTTTCACGCTCTCAGGTTGAGGTGAGGAAGCTCCAGAAGGCGGTTCGTTCTTTCTGTCAGGTGTGTCAGATTTGTCTTCCTCTGGATCAGAGTGACGTCAGAAACCAGGTGAGTCTCTTACTGTGTGTTTTTGTTTTTCTTTTATGTTGTGCGTGTGTGAAGGAGAATCGATGTGTTATCAGGCTGAATTAATTTTTCTCTAGGAAGTTGATAGTGTGGTTTAGTGTGACTGTCAGTCTGAAATAAACCCGTCTCCGTGAGGATGATCTCAGGATGTGTTTTGTATTAACCAACATTCTGATCAGAAATTATTTAGTGTTGAAAATGAACAGAAAGAGGTGAATACTTTTTCACAGCACTGTTGATGGAAGAGATAGATGAGCTGTGATATAAACTCCCCACTCAATGATGAATAGAGGACAGTCTATCACTCTGTCCTGCAACTGGATCTTCACACTGTAAGGGTGTGTGTTGGAGGGGAGTTCTCTGCTGCAAATAAAGGAACGTCAAAGTCACTGATGACTGTTTCACACACAGGAAACTGATCTATATTTGCCTCTCTTTTCTCTCTCATTTCTCTCGCTCCTTCTGGTGCAGGCATTTGAGTGTTTGTGTGATGTGTTGGTGGTGTTTGGACAGCAGACAGAGAGGACAGGCAGTGTGAGTTTTTCTCCAGATGAGACTCTCCAAGCTGAGATGGCATCCTTCCTGCTGGACTACGTGTTCAGTGATCCTGATGATGCAGCCAAAGGTCCAGGAATCGGAACCCACGTTCTGTCACATACTGTATGTGTTTAGCTGAACGCTGACAGCTGGTTCTGTCCTCGGCCTGTGCTGCAGGAGAGGACGAGGAGGAGATCCTGAAGTTAGGAGTTCTTAGGCGCAGAAGGAACCAGCTGGCGGGATTCTGCAAACTCATCATATACAATGTGTTCCACCTCCGGGCAGCCACTGACGTCTTCAAGTTCTACACCAAGGTGTGTCCAATTAGAGTCACCTTCATATCTTTTTCTGGGTGTCTTTTTGAGGGTTCAACAGTAACCCAATTGCTCGGGGGGAGAGACTGGTTTAGTTGGGACGGTGGTCCCCACTTGACCTGCAGAATGTGTGAAACGCTGTGTGTTGTGTAGTTCTACAGAGATTACGGGGACATAATAAAGGAAACCCTGAGGAAGTGCAGGGTCATGAGTGCAGTGGAGACAGCCAGGACGATCTGTCTCAGCCTACAGCAGGTAAGCGCTCAGTTTTACCGGTACAGCAGAGCACGGCGGACAGCTGAGTGAGCAGGACACTGTCCATCAGCCTCACACACCCAAGCACATGGAGCTGTGTTTCAGCGGTTTTAGGCAGGACAAGCTTAAATAAAGGATTAAATTAACTCGGTAACTTGGTTATCTTTCCCAACCAATTCACAGAAAGTAATTATATATTTAAAGGTGTTCTATATCTGTGAGGTTATACATCTTTCAGGAGGATATCTGTCAGCTTATATCTTTCTGATGTGAGTAAACCCCGTACAGCCTCAGTAACATCAGATACTGCAGTTCCCTGCAGGACCTGATGAGGGGAAAAGGGTTTTTTTCCTTTTCTTTTATTCTGAGTCGTGTGTGTGTGTGTGTGTGTGTGTGTGTGTTCGTTCAGCTCTTTTCCTCGTTAGGAGATGATGAGCAGGATGAGGAGATGAGAGGGATCAAAGATTTGGCCAAAAGACTGGCTCTGAGTTTTGGCATTAACCTGCAGCTTATCCGCAAACCTCTCCTCGCTCTGCACAAGTAAGTCTAATGTCCACCAGGGTTACAGCCACACCTGTCGTCTCTACACGCAGTCATCTACACAGGTTCCCTGGAAAGACATATGAGCAAAAACTGCTCATCCTGAAATCAGAATCTGAAAACCTTTATTGGTCCTGAGGGTAACTGATTAAATGGATGATAAACTCTGATCAGCCATAACTTTAAAACCACCAGCCTAATATTGGCCCCCTTTTTACTGTTGTAACAGAAGTGATCAGTGAATCAGTCAGTACAGCAGTGTGTTAAAGCTCAGAGTCTGTGATCTCGAACACAAAGAACCGCATTAGAACGCAAGTGTTCACTGATGCCTCAAGACAAAACAAAGATTCATGCGGGAGGATTCGCAGAAGAACCCCTGTTAATGTGTATCTGTACCAAACCCTCCTTGAAGTCCTTTGTTCCTCCTGTCCTCCATCCTGGTGGCATCTCTTCCCCAGGTAAGGACACACACACACACACACACACACACACACACACACAGATGTCCACATAATGGAAAAGAGGACAGGATCCAAACTTCTTCCATCAAGTCCTGATGTCCATTGTAGGAGCTTTCAGTGGTGGACAGGGATCATCATGGACACTCTAACCGGTCTGCAGATCATCACGCTCATTTTTCCTGCTTCTAACATCAAGAGCTGACAGTTCACTTGCTGCCTGGTGTCCCCCATCAGTGATGGAGCTTATGGGTGTAAATTTAATAAATGCAGAATTTGGGAGACTTTCCATTAAAAGCTCTTCTTCAAAGAGTAAATATCGAGTGTCTTACACTTTGAAACAACTGTGTGTGTGTGTGTGTGTGTGTGTGTGTGTGTGTGTGTGTGTGTGTGTGTGTGTGTGTGTGTGTGTGTGTGAGAGTAGGGATGGTATCCAGTTTGCCCTGCGGGGGGATGATGGTGAGGATCGCTCTAATCTAAGATTCTTGGAGATCCTCAGTGAATTCAGCTTCAAACTTGTACAGCAGGACCGCAAACACCTGTAAATCACACAGTCCCACTCAATCACTCTAACACACACATGGTTTCCCTCTGTTTACTTACATCTCTCTCTCTCTCTCTCTCTCTCTCTCTCTCTCTCTCTCTCTCCTCTCTCTCTCTCTCTCTCTTCTCTCTCTCTCTCTCTCTCTCTCTCTCTCTCTCTCTAGCTTCAGTTATCTGCGCTGTGTGTGTGATGGTGTGACCAGTAAGTGTGTGAATATATACAAGCGCTCGCTACAGTTGGGATCCAGAGAGCCGGGCTCCCCTGACGGGACACCTGTTCAGAAACGCCTCAGAATGGAGGGTTAGCACACACACATACAATCTTCTATAACAGTGCATTAGTGAGGATCTGATGATGAACATTGCTGTGAGGGTCTGATTGTATCAGTGAGGATCTGATGATGAACATTGCTGTGAGGGTCTGATTGTATCAGTGAGGTACTGATGATGAACATTGCTGTGAGGGTCTGATTGTATCAGTGAGGATCTGATGATGAACATTGCTGTGAGGGTCTGATGTTGGCTGTTCGCCCTGAAGGAGCTCCATCACACCATACTTCAACCTGGGGGTGTGTTCCCATTTGACCTCTGACACAGTGCCCTCGGTCGTATTTGATCCGTTCTGTTGGTCAGAGATCAGACTTAAGAGTGTAGTTTTGCACACAGTAGGATTTACTATCACTGTAAACATCAACTAACAGTTTAATTTGTTCTTACACAAAATAACAGTTCATGTTTAGAGTGTGGTGTAACTTTTCTCTCAGACAGTGTGTGTGTACTAAAGACATGCAGAAACAAACTAACACTGTGTCTTTAGGGTCAGTTAGCAGTTTGGACACTCCTGTCCTCACCTCCACTGTTCAGCCCAGCAGAGCTGCACACCCACAGCGGATTCTTCACTCTCCGTCCTCCAGCAGGGCCACCAGCTCAGAACAGCTTTCAGGGGACGAGTTCACAGAGAGGTACAAACACACAGCTGTAAAAAGAACCAGCACCTAAAGCTGAAAGAGCAGAGATGTGACACTCTCAAAAGAGCCGAGTCTCTTATAGAACCACACCGTCCTCAACCTGTCCAACTGACCTGGAACACTGGTCCCCTCTGCTGGGTGAATTTTGAAGTGCAGTAAAGGAAATGGAATAAATAACTAGTGTGGACTGTTTGAACCTGCAGAATGATCAGGCTGAGTGGACAGAGCTCGTTGGGTTGATATCAAGGTGTGTTTGTGTAGGTCTGTACAGAGGAAGACACTAACCCACAGGAGAGACCAGCTCAGTTCTGAACACAGTGACGTTCAGTCGCAGCTCAACATGTGAGTACGTGTGTGTGTACACAGTTTACACCTCCAAAAAAAATTCAACTTCTCTACACCAATCAAAGGCTTTGTGTACCGTTCAGCTGTGTGTGTGTGCAGGCTGTCTCTGATCGAGGAGGACTTTGAGGAGGAAGAGGAGCCAGTGCTGGAGGACTATGATGATGAAGACTCCCCTTTTGAGGCGGCTGTGTCTCTGGTGAGGGACATGTTAAGAGAGTAATAGTGTTTAGGGAGTTGCCCTGGATCAGAAGATTGTGGGTTCGATTCCCTCACAAATAGCTTGCCCTGAGGTACTTTTGAGCAAGGTACCGTCGCTGTCACTGCTTCCAGAGCACTTTCAATAGCTGCCCCCTGCTTCATGTATGTGTGTGGGTGAAACGCAGAGGTTGAATTTCGTTGTGCTGTGCTGCGTTTCACAATGACAAGGGTAGTCACTTTCACTTCACTTTAAGTTGAATCTGTGGGACATAAAGACAGAGGGGACGCGTTTCCACATTCACAGATTTACAGGTGATCGTAGTCCCCGTGTGTGTACGTCTCAGTTTGACGGGCAGCACACGTTTGGGGTCCAGGACTAAAGCACTAAAGGTCTTCTGAGCCACTGCTGTTGATCAAACTGAGCTTAAATGTGAATTCAACAGGACTGAGACATCATCTCGGTTCTGTCTTCAGACCTGCGACTGTTATCAGGGGTGAATTTCTGATGTGCAGGTCCGTGTTTAAAGACACCGTTGCAGCCTCGTTGCTCTGCTGTCCTCGGTTAATCGGTCAAGGTTGATCCAGCATCGCATCGTGGGGGGGGTTAGAAGGTGATTCTATATTAACAGCTGCCCTAAAGACCCTTAATCCCGAGTGTCTCCAGGGGGCCTGTCCCTGTTGCTCTGGACAAGAGCGTCTGCTAAATGCTGTAAACGTAAAGTGGCCCTGCTGTGGAATAGTGTTCACCTGAGGACGTCCCGATAAGTCTGGGGTGCCTCAGCGTTTTACATTTACATCTTATCCAGAGCAACTTCCCTGTCCTAATCACAGGGACCGTCCTCCAGGAGCACTGAACCCAGTGGTGGAGGTGGGATTCATCCTGAGACCTCCTGCTCCACAGGTACCCCAGGACAGCAGGAGAGGTGAAGGGTTCCAGTGTGCACAGATTTCAGCTCCACTAACGCTACATGTGAACCTCTTCTGTGTTTCTGCTCGCTCTGTTGAATTTTCCGCTCAGTTTTCTGCGCTCCAGGGATTGGACAGCGCTGGTCTGTGGGCCAAACCGACTCCAGGCTGAGAATCAGGGTTCAAATGGGGACAGATGTCTCCTCCCGTAGTCCCAGCATTAAAGTTTAAATCTCTGCTCTGCGTGTCTGAAAAAACTTCTGTTTGACACACCGCCGTCCAGCTGACCTTCCCCGTCTCTCTGTCCCCAAGCTGTCCACCCGCCACTCCACCAGCTTCCTGGAGGACCTGTTTGAGTGAGAGCTGTTGGTGCTTCAGGAATGATCAGAACCCCACCCCAGGCTCAGCGCCACCCTTCCACTTTCTCTTTTCTTCTGGCTGCAGTTCAAGTTCATGATCTGAAATGACATTTAATTGCTGTGCCTCAATAAAAGCAGCTGTCTCGGAGCCCTTTCCGGTTCCTGTGTTCGCTCTAGTTTTTTATCAGTTTTGCACTTATTTCACTGTAAACCCTGTTTATTAGGATTGTTTAAACTTCACTAATAAACAGTGGCGGCATTTCATTCTTACTCCCGTGTGTGTGTGTTTATCAGCGTTGCTTCATATTAATCGGATAAACTGCTGTTTGTTTTTCTTTGTTCCACTTTGTTTTTACACGATTGCCGCCATTAAAAGTAGCGACGCGATTGGGGCGGCAGTCACATGATGTGTGACGTGCTTATTTTTTCGCGCCATACCGAAGGTCCGCCTTCCTTGAACGCAGATTAGCGCTGCGATTGGTGGACCTTGTGGTCAGTGTCGGGTTTTGATTGGTAGACAGCGTAGTCAGGCTCGTTCTGCGATTGGTGGAGAGCGCGGTTAGACTCCCGCCAGTTTTCACAGGCTTTACTGTTCGGAGCGGTGGCTTTGAGAGACTCGGGGACCAAGAACGCTATTAAATATCGCAGTTACATAATAAACAATTAATTTACTGCCACGGTGCATTGCGTTTAGAGCGGCTAGAGTGAGCAGGTCGGAGAGCTCGGCTCGAGGTGAACAGCGTGTGTAAAATGGCACCGAAGGATTACGGAGCGGAGAGAGGTGAGTTCAGTCAGAGACCAACTCCGGAGAAATGTCTCCTCAGACTCAGACCCGCAGCGCTGCTCTTCAACCACCAACCGAAGAGTCTACTGACCAACAAAGTTCATGCACAAACCGCGGGGGTCTGGTGGTGGCCGAGCCGAGCCCGGGTTTACTGTAGTTCCGACCATTATCCGCTCAATGAGCGGGCTTATTGTAATCACCGCTCATTTCCGGTCAATATTGTGTATTTTGTGAGTTTAAAGCGGTTGTGTGCGTTAGTCCGGGGACTGTTAGCTGAGTGTGTCTCATGCCTGATTTAAACTCTGCGCACACTGTGTGTTCTGGTCGGCCTGTGTGTGCGACGTGCGTTTATTTCGCGCTGATTCTGTTTTTGGTGAAAAGTTTGTCCTGAGGAGTGGATGGGCTGCAGTACCCGGATGTCCGTCTCGGCTCGGTTGACTCTGAATCTGTTCACTGATCCGATTCACTGGGCTGGAGTTGGGAGGGAACTGCGCAGTTTTTATCTCTCGAGCACACACACTCGGTCGCGCCGAGAAAATACTGTGAATCAACGGCGGGCCTTCGGAAAACCCCCGCGCGGTTGCACGCGGTTTAGATCTGCGAGAGTTTCCGTGCTGCCCAGCGTCACTTCCACTCTCTGGAGTTTGTGGAGTGTTCGGTTCATTGAGTCGGGTCATTTCGATCCGAGTCACTGAATTGTTCTGTGGCGGTACCCGGATGGAGCTGTAACACAAAGAGCAAATAGCGCGCGGAGGAGCACGTGGACTCAGAGTGGACTGAACACATATACACATTCACAACACTCTTTTATAATCACACATCTGTGATCACACTCTTTTTAATAACCCCACACGCACTCTTTTATAATCTTGCACTCTCTTTAACGGAGAGTCCTTTTGTCCCCCGTGTCCCATGTCCAGGCCATGTAGTGTGTGGTTTTTTGAGGTTTAACCTGCAGTGTTCTTCCTGGCGCCTAGGTGTGGAGCAGTGTGCCGAAGTGAAGCACTAACTCTTTCTGGATTTTTTTCAAGTCTCTCTTGAAGCCCGGGACCCGGTTGGGGAGGGACTATATTTTTGAGCGCGGATGTGCACACTGTGTGAGAAGGCTGGGGGCCATGTGCTTCTTTGTTTACAAAAACAGCACGCGCGCTGAGCTCTGTCTCCTCGGTTACATCAGCGACAGAGCCGCCGAACCGAGTCCGGTAAGAGCCACACACCCCGCGGCCTCCCGCAGAGCCCAGCCCGGTACCGAGGGGCAGAAAGCGAGCCCGACAGGAGCCTCTTCGGTTCTACAGGAAGGGAGAGGGAGGGGGAGGGGTGAGATCCGCTCGGTGTGTGTGGAGCTGAAGTGTTGCTCTTTGTTTCGTAGTTGGTTTGTTGAAACTCTCGGGTCTGATGGAGTCCGACAGATTCTCGTTTGTCTTCTGTTCCACCTTAAATGGAGCCGCCGGTGCGGCGCGGCGCGGCGGCTGAGGCCCCGCAGTGAGCGGTTCGGGGTTCGGGGGGGGGGCGAGCTGAAGGATCGCGCTCTTGTTTGGCTGAATATTGATCATTTTGATAGGCGCGTGAGCGCTTTGATGAACCTGGAGGATTCGAGAGTGTGAGCGTCCGCGTGGGGGAGGGGTCTTGGTTGATCACGTGACTGGTGTTTATCAATGGGTGTCTCCTTTGTCGCTGCAGAAGCACCTGCTCCTCCAAACCTCCAACAAAAACTGATCATCTCCTCGGGAGCCGCACAAGTTTCTAACCCCTACAGAGCAGAACCCACAACTCCATACTGCTGTGTGTGTGTACGAACATTGATCCTGAACAGTTGGAAGCTCTTTGCTCCTCTGGTTAAAGCAGTCAGTGCTGAGACCTGGTCCAATTCTGTGTGTTTTACAGACAAGTGTAAGCGCTTCCTGCAGGAATTTTACTCTGAAGATGATTCTGGGAAGAAGGTGTTTAAATACGGAGCCCAGCTGGTGAGTGTGAACCCACCTAAGCTTTATCCCTTCTTGATGTGCAGGTTTCTGATCTGTGTGTGTGTGTGTGTAGGTGTCTCTGGCACACAGAGAGCAGGTGGCGTTGGTGGTGGACCTGGATGATGTGGCGGAGGAGAATCCTGAGCTGGTGGAGAGCGTGTGTGAAAACACCAAGCGCTACACGGCACTGTTCTCTGATGCTGTGCAGGAGTTACTGCCAGAGTACCGAGAACGAGAGGTAAACGCACACCAACAACTCCGACCTGATCCGGGTTTAACATCTACCAATAACGAGGACGTTCTCTTACTGCTGAACCAAAACAGTGTAGTAACCATAGCAACCCTAACCCTCCAGACTGGACTTTATTAAACTCGTCAGATGCCTTTGAAACATTCTCTCAGTCGGTCTGTTATTTGAGCTCCAGCTCATCTGCAATGGAAAATAAACAGCTCGTCTTTTTGTTGGTTACTGTCTGTTGATTAGTATTGATTATAATATTAAAATAGAAGATGAAATTTAATCCTTCAATGAAACACGCACACTCTGTGTACAGTTCTGTGTTTTTGTTCTAGGTTGTGGCGAAAGATGCGTTGGATGTTTACATTGAGCACCGTCTGATGATGGAGACGAGAGGTCGTGACCCCACAGACACGCGAGACCCCAGGAACCAGTACCCCCCCGAACTGATGAGGAGATTGTGAGTCCATCACAGAAAATGTATTTCTCCTCCCTGAAAGCCCATCCTGCTCAATGTCCTTGCATCTCTGAAATCAGCTGGTTCTCTCTCGCTCGCTCACTCATGAAAGCATACATGAATGTCTCTCTCTCTCTCTCTCTCTCTCTCTCTGTCTCTCTGTCTCTCTCTCTCTCTCTCTCTCTCTCTCTCGCCCCGTGTCTCAGTGAAGTGTATTTCCGGCCCCCATCCACCTCCAAGCCGAAGGTTGTTCGGGACGTAAAGGCCGACAGCATCGGGAAGCTGGTTGCCGTCAGAGGCATTGTTACCAGGGCGACGGAGGTGAAGCCCATGATGGCAGTGGCGACATACACGTGTGACCAGTGCGGTGCAGAGACGTACCAGCCGGTAGGGATGGCTCGGAGATGCTCACTGCTTTAGGACAAGAGGCTGCGTCCCCTCACTCTGTCTGACCTTTCTTTCTTTTCTTTTTTTCTTCTCTAGATCGCGTCTCCGAGCTTCATGCCGCTTATCATGTGTCCCAGTCAGGAATGTGTGACCAACCGGTCTGGGGGCCGCCTGTACTTGCAGACAAGGGGGTCAAAGTTCATCAAGTTCCAGGAACTGCGCATCCAGGAGCATGTGAGTGTAACTGCCCAGCTCAATCATGAATTCTGTTTACTCTGTAAACCGTGGCCTGTTCACTGTAACGTCTTTCTTTTCAGTAAAGCTGATCTGCAGTCAGTTCGCATGAATTAACGTTCGGTTGTTGTGGACGTGTTGTGGAGAAGGTTTGACCCGTCTCTCTCTGACAGAGTGACCAGGTTCCGGTGGGGAACATCCCCCGCAGTATGACTGTGTTTGCCAGAGGAGAAAACACACGCGTGGCTCAGCCTGGAGATCATGTGGCTGTTTCCGGAATCTTCCTCCCTCTTCTTCGCTCTGGATTCAGGCAGGCAGTGCAGGTCAGGAGCTCGCTCACTCGTGCGCATATACACACACACACACACACACACACAGAGCCTTACTCTTCCATGATCAAAGGAATCATCACCTGGGGGTGACTCTGGAACATTTTAAACTGTCCCAACTGCTCCCTGGACAGTCTTATTCCAGCTATAGCAGTGTTGGGACAAAATTTCTGAGATCTAAGCGATTCCACTTATCAGAGCCGAGTCACAAACTCATTTACGTCAGAACACAAACAGGACTGGGGGCAGCTTTCCAGGACCTGATTCCAAGCTGCTGCTGCAAACCTGCAGAATGTGAATGAGTGTAAAGTGACCTGCAGTGATGGTGTGTTCTCTCAGGGTTTACTGTCCGAGACGTACTTGGAGGCTCACTGCATCACCCTCATGAACAAAACTGAGGATGATGAGCTCGGGACAGAGGACCTGAGTGAGGAGGAGCTGCGTCAGATCACAGGTATACATTAATCCATCCCTGCAGGGTCTCTGATCTTCAGCTTCACAACACACTCTACTAACACCTGGGACACTGACAAAGACTGTGACCTCTAGAGACACTGTGTGTGTGTGTGTGTGTGTGTGTGTGTGTGTGTGTGTGTGTGTGTGTGTGTAGAGGAGGATTTCTATGAGAAGCTGGCAGGCTCAATTGCTCCAGAGATCTATGGACATGAGGATGTTAAAAAAGCGCTGCTGCTGCTGCTGGTGGGAGGAGTGGAACAAGCACCAAGAGGGATGAAGATCAGAGGTCGGGTCATCTTAAGCACACACTCTCCTCCCTGAGTTATCAGACATGTTTATTGAACCTGAATGGTGTGTGTGTGTGTGTGTGTAGGTAACATTAATATCTGTCTGATGGGGGATCCTGGTGTAGCCAAATCTCAGCTTCTTTCTTACATCGACCGCCTGGCCCCTCGCAGTGAGTTCACTTCTGATATTCTACACCTGTAATACACACCCTCTACAGCACACCAGCTCTCTCTCTCTCTCTCTCTCTCTCTCTCTCAGGTCAGTACACCACGGGTCGTGGGTCGTCAGGTGTGGGTTTGACAGCAGCGGTAATGCGTGACCCGGTTACGGGGGAGATGACTCTAGAGGGCGGAGCTTTGGTGCTGGCAGATCTGGGTGTGTGCTGCATTGATGAGTTTGACAAGATGGCTGATGCCGACCGCACAGCCATCCATGAAGTGATGGAGCAGCAGACTATCTCTATTGCCAAGGTATGGAGGATAGGTTATCGTATGGTGAGGTTTTTGGCATGTGGGCGTTGCCAGAGTTTGTGGAAGGCCGTTGTCAGTTTACTTTGTGGGATTATTTGCAGTAATGAGACTTAAGCTGTTTTCACTGGTGAGCTGCAGGACAGTGTAAGTCCATCCATCATGATTAACAAACATCTTCAGGTTGTTTGGTGGTACTTTGGGTGAGAGCTGAAGTTAAACAGTGATGTGTGGAGTGGAGAATTTCAGATGCCTTGCAGGTGTGAATGAAATGGGTTTGACTGTATGTCCATGTTGAATTTTTAATTTCTTTTTCTCCTCCTCAGGCTGGAATTATGACGTCTCTGAACGCGCGCTGTTCGATCCTGGCGGCGGCGAACCCGGCGTATGGCCGCTATAACCCTCGCAAGAGCATCGAGCAGAACATACAGCTGCCGGCCGCACTGCTGTCCAGATTTGACTTACTATGGCTCATCCAGGACAAACCGGACACGGACAACGACCTGCGTCTGGCCCAACACATCACCTACGTCCACCAGCACTCCAAACAGCCCCCCACTCACTTCAGCCCCATTGACATGAAGCTGATGAGGTAAACGCACACGGCTGGGTCTGACTTGAACGAAACTGGGTGTAAGTCTGTGAGGAGGGTGTGATCTAATGTGTGATGGACGGCGGGTTCTCTCTCCAGGCGGTATCTGAGTAAGTGTAAGAAGAGGCAGCCGGTGGTTCCAGAGTCTCTGGCTGACTACATCACGGCTGCGTATGTGGAGATGAGGAAGGAGGCGCGAGTGAGCAAGGACACCACCTTCACCTCCGCCAGGACCCTGCTGTCTATCCTGCGTTTGTCCACAGCTCTGGTGAGATTTCTCCTCGGTCTGAAGCAGTTTGGACCATGTGCTACAGTTTGGGGGGGGTGAGACCAGTGTGTGGTAAAGTGCTTACAGTGCAGGTAGTGTGTTGGTTCTACCGCAGTGTGGGCACTTCTGTCACACGCTGGCCGTGTTCACAGCTGTTTCAGCCCTAAGGAGCGGTTTTACTATGAACAGAGGATTTAATCTTTCTCCAAACAACTGACTGACGCCCCACAAGTCCAGCTGGTCTACAGTGAGGGTGAGCAGAAAGAGTGAGGGTTTGATTGAACAATCTGCCAAGTTTAGTTTTCCCTGCGTGTGTTTCAGATTTTCTGATGGCGGTACAGACGGTAAATGGATTGGGAGTCTTGTCCTAGGTTGGAGGATCTTCGTGTTCCCGACAGTATACTGGACCCTCAGCGCATCCACGGAGTGATGAGGTTGGGTTCTGTTGGGTTGAGGTTTGAGCTTCTGGGTGTTAAAAGTGCTGTTTGTGCAGGTAGAAGAACAGGCCTACTGCAGAGCCAGCACTTCATACACACAGCTGCACTGCACACTGCCTCACACACATCTCCCTCTCTGCTGGTGTTTTTGGTTTATAGGTCCCAACCAAGTACTGAAGCTCAGGATTGGGTGTGTGGGGTTTTTTTTTTTCCCCCTCCCTTCCCTTCTGGGCTCAGTTTTAAAAAATTAGTTCTTGACTGAACAGGACACTCGTTCGTGTGCAGGAGTAAATAGTACTTTTCACCACCAGGGGGCAACGTGGGACTTCATCTCTGGGTCAGCATCTGGACTGGAGGTTCTGGTGTCGGTGTCGTTCAGCTTTGCGGGGTGGGCAGTCAGCCTTCATCAGAACCGCTGTGCAAACCCATGCAAAACTGACCGAACCCTGGCCTGATTCACGGGGGGTCCCACATGGAGATGTTTGTTTGGACATTGGAGACTGGCTGGTGTTGAGAGGCGGAGACTTGGGCAATTGCTGGATTTCCCATAAGGCATTGCACTTGTCTCGGTCTGACAGTGCCGGGTCAACTCGCCATTGAGAGAAGCTAGATGTTTTTAAACACACACACACACACACACACACACACACACACTCAGTATAATCTCTAAGGAACGTTTTCTGTGTTTGGGGTGTGTGCGCTGTAGGCGAGGCTGAGGATGGTGGATGTTGTGGAGAAGGAGGATGTGAACGAGGCCATGAGGCTGATGGAGATGAGCAAAGATTCGCTACAGGCTGACAGATCCAGCACCACCAGGTTTGATAAATCCAGCAACACACACACACACACACACACACACACACACACACACCTGGATCTTATTGTAATCTTCCGAATTCAGAAACCTAAGGGTTTTTTTCTGACAGGAAACGCCTGTTGTTAATAAATCTGTGGAATTTTTCCACAACTATACAGGAACCACCCCCCCCCCCCCCCCGGAGACAAAACCCTGAGACACGCAGTTTCTGAAGAGTGTGTTCTGTGATTTTGGGGCTCTAATATGAACAGGGTTTTGAAGTGTTATTCATTATAAAGTGTGTGTGTGTGTGTACAGCGTTTTCTACACAATGATCATTGATCACATTACTGACGCGCTGGACTGGAGTCCTCTGTTAATCAGGCCCTGTGTCCTCGTTTTCAGGACGCAGCGTCCAGCCGATGTGATCTTCTCTCTGGTGCGAGAGCTGGCCGGAGACAGTGGGAAGGTCCGGGCGGTGCGCATGGCCGAGGCAGAACAGAAGTGTGTGTCCCGCGGTTTCACTCCAGTCCAGTTCCAGTCGGCACTGGATGAGTACGAAGAACTGAACGTGTGGCAGATCAATCAGGGACGCACACGCATCACCTTCATCTGAACGTTGTCCTCCTGTCCACTGGTCCGCCGCCGTTTTGAATCGGCACGTTTTCTCTGTGCACCCCGTTTCTCAGTTTAACGCCCACACTTTCATCTGCTGTTCTTTTAATCTGTAGATAAAACTTCAATAAAAAGTGTAAATACAGTCTTGTGGTCTGTGCTGCTCCTGCTGTGTCAGGACGTTGGCGGTTCTGGTTCTGTGATGGTGCAAAGAGGAACTATGAGCAGAGCCGAACAGAATGTGGTTAAACCTGAGTTTAGGTCCGTCGAGTGTCAAGATTAAAACACTTATCTGCTGCTCGTCCTTCCAGCAGCTGAGGAAGCTCACGGTACTGAGCTGGTCTTCCTCCCAGGCGATGAGGACAGAGCAGAGATGCGACATAGGGTGCTGGTGGTCCAGTGGTAGGATACTTGTATGGACCTGTGGTTCAAGAGGTCCCAGGTTCAATCCCACCTCCAGCACTACCACCACTGGGTCCCTGAGACCCTGAACCCTGAGTGTCTCCAGGGGGGACTGTCCCTGTACTCAGGACATGGAGACACTCTGGATAAGAGTGTCTGATAAATGCTGTAAATGTACCCTTGGCCGTTAATTACCCCCCAAAGGCCAGTGACCATCAACACACACTTTATACAGTAACCTTCACACACTAACTCCTTAAGAGGGATTTCCACCACTTTCCCAGAATTTCGTGTTTATCAGCTCTTCACTCTGGTGGTAAATGGACCCAGGCATCCCAAAGCCATGTCTTCTGTCCCCAGTAAAGCTCCAGCTGTGCGTGTGGGATGTGATGTACAATAGTCTGAATCTATTGGCATTACTGAATAAACACGTGTGGCATCATATAACTGGACGTGTGTGTGTGAGCTCCTGTATGGAATGTGAAACGCTTCAAGTTTACTGTTTTAAAGCATCTCTTTAAACTCCTGACACATCTGGATTCAACATACAGCTGTTTTACTGCTGTTACTTTCAGCTGGACGTCCTACAACTTTACTGGACAGCAGGAAGCAGGACAGCCTCACAAATTACTGTCTTGCTTTACTGAAGAAGAAAACAAGCCCCTTAAAGCAGGAGGAACATAAAGGCTCGGTTAACATTTGCACGAGATAAACACGCCAAAACTTCAGTAACATAAACAATCACTTTGTGGAAAATGTGCCCAAATGTCCCCTGTAAAGCCAAAGATCAAGTAGAGACTGCAGCAGAGGATTAAACTAGCCCTAACCCTGGGGGGGCATTTACTTTTCCACATAAAGCCTGTTTGAAGGCAGAGAACAGAACCCGCTCACCAGAACCGCACCAGCCTGAGACCCAGCCCTCCCTGTGTAACACACACACACACACACACACACACACACACACAGGGCTATGTGGAACAGTGGGCGGGGTGTCCTGTGTGATTGACATTGTGGTTTGTGTATAAAGTGAGTTTGTGACCCTGAGGAGTGAGATCGGCTGTCTGAGCGGATGGGTGAGTATCACACACGCACACACTTTTCTGTCAATCATAAAAATACAACAGAAAAGATTTTTAAACCACACAGATTATACAGTCCTCTTACATTTACAGAAGCTCTTATAAAGTGTGTGTGTGTGTGTGTGTGTGTGTACAGTGATCATGGTGGGAAAGCTGGTGTGTGTGTTGTGCTGCTTCGCTCTGCTGCCCGGTAAGTGTGTAATGTGTAATCATCAACACTAAGAACAAATTATTGTGTGAGTATTATTGGGTCTGTCTGAATATTAACGATACGAGGTTGTCACTCCGCTTTCAGGACGGCTGGACGGGAAGTCGCTGCTCAGTTTGATTAGACAGGAAGGTAAATTTCTTGACTGATCTCAGACCTGCTTTACTCTAATTTCACTCTGAAGTTCAGTGTCCGGCTCCTCCACCGAGGAGCTGAAACAGACTCGTTCATGTGGTTTCAGACTCCAGTGACTCCCTTTCATCCAGAAGTTCAGATCTGCAGCTTCATGTGTTTTTCCTTTTCACTGTGTGTGTGTGTGTGTGTGTGTGTGTCAGACATGACTCCGGTGAGTGTGGACGCAGAGAAGGCAAACGGGTTCCTCTCCAGCTCACGGGGACGCCGCAGTGTGGACCCTCACTGGCACCGACAGAACCCAGACTTTCAGAGTTACTACAGCTATTACAGCAGCATTGGACACACAGAGGGGGTGAGAGACAGACAGAGAGAGAGACAGAGACACAGACAGAAAGAGACAGAGATTTTTCAGATCATTGTTTTTTTGTTGTGATTAGTCAACAAGTTATTAGTAAATGTTAACATTTTCCTCCAGAGTGGGGTTAGTGCACCATTTAAGATGGGACTGAAAACTCCATTGGTCAGTTGATCGAGTGTTTGATGATTATTGTCTGATTATTATGGGGTTTAATGTTGTGTGTGTGTGTGTGTGTGTGTCCAGCTGTATGAGATTGACAGGATCAGGATGTTGTATCAGCAGATGCGTCACTTGGAGCAGGTCTTTGGTCCAAACGCCTCGTTCTATCAGAGTAAATTGGGCGTCCCCGTCCTGCCGCCGCTGCCCAGGTGCGATCCAGCCAAAGACCAGAACTGCAAACTGTCTCCTCCAGCCCAGGAGAAGACCCCTCTGGGCCCCGCCCCCGTTAAAGGCCTCGGCCCCGTTAAAGGCCTCGCCCCTCCAGTCCCCGTCTCCCAGGCAGATGTCGTTTACCTGTGCAACGCTAAAGACCCCCTCTGCAAGCCACACATCGTCTACCTGCCCACGGGGGCGGTGCCTGTGCTGTGTGACCCCCGATATCATCCCACCTGCAAACTAGAGGGGCCCCCACCCCCAGCACCCGCACCTAAGAAAGTGGCTCCGCCCCCTCCACCTATCATGTATAAGCGGATGGAGTACGACTGCGACCCGTACTGGGACCCTGACTGCCTGGTAGAAAACCCGCCCCGTCTCATCAAGGGGAAGGTGGCCCCGCCTCCCCCTAAACCTCAGCCTGAGGAAGAGGAGGAGGAGTCAACTCCAGCCCCGCCCACCCTCATCACTAAGAAACACCTGGTGCCTTATTACGGTTACCCTTATTACCCCTATGACCCCCGGTCTGAGCTGTACGACCCCCAGCGTTACTCCTACCCCTCCCCCCCCACTGACTAACAGCAGTGCTTACACCCCAACAAACAAACAAACAAACAAACCAACCAGGTGAACAGTGCCGTAATGAAGTTGTCTGTTGGTGCAGAGAAGCAGTTCAGTGTTAAAGAGCACCTGTGTGTGTGAGTGTGAACTTTAAAGGTCTTCTATCTTGTAAAACTACATTTTCATCCTTTTTGAAATAAAAGATTGGCCTACAGCAGTTTAGCCCCACCCATTCAGTGAATTCCTGAGGACAGCCTATCAGAATAGAGCTCATTAGCATACAGCTGTCTTCAACATCATCAGAAACCATGATTAGCTGAAAGATGAGGACAAATGGTGTAGAAATGAACTGATTTCAGAGAGTGATGGGAGGCGGAGCTCGGGAGGAAGATAAAGCAGGGTAGGGGAGCAGGGTAGGGGAGCAGGGTAGGGGCGCAGGGTAGGGGCGCAGGGTAGGGGAGCAGGGTAAGGGAACAGGGTAGGGGAACAGGGTAGGGGTGCAGGGTAGGGGCGCAGGGTAGGGGCGCAGGGTAGGGGCGCAGGGTAGGGGAGCAGGGTAGGGGAGCAGGGTAGGGGAGCAGGGTAGGGGAACAGGGTAGGGGTGCAGAAGCCTCAGAAACCTGAAACGACAAACACACTTCACACGGCTTCTGTTCACCAGTGAAACTGCAGGAGCAGCAGCCTGTTATCAGAACATCTTCAATAAAGAGAATAAAATCAACGCCAGCGTCCTTCTGTCCTCCTTTATTCACAATGACTAAAAATAAACATGCAAATGAACAATATACAAACAAACACAGAAAAAAAACAAAAACCTATAAGCACTTTCTCTGTTTACATGGTGTGTGTGTGTGTGTGTGTGGTAGTGTTACAGCAGATTTGCTAGTTAAAGCTCCTGCTGTTTAATGGTGGAACTTTCCTCCTGCTCTGCCTGTCTGTACCTCCCACTGTTCTCTCCATCACCCCGGGACAGGAACACTGCAGGCTACCACCACATCACTCTCTCTCTCTCTCTCTCTCTCTCTCTCTCACTCACACTCTCTCTGACACAGAAGAAACTTTCACATTCCCAAAAATCAAAATCATATTTATTTCCAGAATCCTCCAAATACAACAAGCAAAAGAGTCGCTGAACAACAACCCTGTGTGTGTGTGTGTGTGTGTGTGTGTGTGTGTAACTCAGGCAAGGTGTGACAGCCTCCAAACTCCACAAGGCTATGACAATGAAAAGTGTGTGTGTGTGTGTGTGTATCAGAAGAACAGTCCCCTCATGCGGCGGCCGATGGCCTGTCGGTCGTACAGAACGTTGAACTTGTTGATGAACTGGTTCATACTGTTACAGGTTTTAGTGATGGTTCCCAGATACGCCATCAGACCCACATCGTTACATTGCTGAAAAGCACACACACACACACACAGCTATTTTAAGTTATTGTGTATTGTGTGCGTGTGTGTGTGTGTGTGTGTGCGCGTGTGTGAGACTCACATCGTAGAAGTCGGTTTTGAACTTGATTGTGCTCAGAACAGGCAGACGGTGACACAGAGCATTCGCCTCCCTCAGGATCTCATGGTTAAAGGGAACCTCCCCTACACACACACACACCCACACACACACACACACACAGTTACACAGCTGGAACCTGCAGGAGGAACTGAGGAAGCTGCTGGCGTGTGTGGACTGGATCCTCACCCGCCTCCACTGCCTTCACATATTCCAGAATCAACTTCACCCGACTGTGCAGCATCTTTATAGCACTGTGCTGAGCAATCAGGTGTTCAGCAACTACAGACAGAGACAGAGAGACACAACGTGAGAGTGTTTGTGGTGTCCATGTCTTCCTGTCCTCTGCATCTTCCTGCTTCAAACCGACCACCTGTCTGTCCTCTCTCACCACGTCCATAAACCTCCTCTTTGGTCTTCCTTTTTCTCTCTTTTTCCTCCTGATAAACTCCGTTGTATCTGTAGAGCTCTCTCTCAGCATGAAACCAAACCGTTCACTGATCCTCACGGCTCTTCCTATAATACACATACAAAACGTGTGTGTGTGTGTGTGTGTGTGTGTTACCTGTAGAGTTTTCTCCCGTCCCAGTGGCAGTCATACGCGCCACATGATCGACTCCAATTCTCTCTGCCTCCTCTGTAGCCAGAGTGTACGTCAGCTCTGCAAACAACATTGTTGCCTAGCAACATCAAAGAGTCAGTAGCAGTTTCTTCATCATCATCATCATCTTTAAACTTGATAGTTTTCTTCCTCACCTCTCCATTAATGATGTCAATCACAGACTCGTACACACTCACTGGCAGCTGCGAAGAGAATCGATCACTAAAACCAGTCTATACTCTACACACAGTCCCATCAAACTGTGAGTGTGTGTGTGTGTGTGTGTGTGTGTGTGTGTGTGTAATAAGGTTGTTGTACTTACATCTGTGTGTTTGGTCATGGGGTTCAACTTCAGAAAGAGTGGACTCTCTATGATCTCACACACCTAACACACACACACACACACACACACACACACACACACACACACACACACGGTTAAACATCACCCACAGCAGTAATAACAGTATCGTTAATAAGACATTAGTGAACTGCTGGTGATTGGCTGAAGGTGTTGACCTGTTTATGGATGTTGATGTCTGATTGGTCAGGAGGACCCCCGGTCGTATACCAACCCAGAAACTCCATATCTTTAAAAACCTGCTTAACTAAAGCACACACACAGTCGACAATGTAATTGTGAGGACACTGAACCATAATGACAAAATCAGAATGAAGGTGTGTGTGTGTGAGTTCAGAGTATCAGTGTGTGTGTGTCTCACACTGCTCTTCCTTGGTGTAGTAATACTCTTTGTCGATGTGAATTCGCTCGTCCACCGTGTGCGAAAGCAGCTCAAACGAGTTCATCACCTCGATGTTCCGACCCTCCTGTTTCCCAATCAGAGCACCAATCACTGGAACACACACACACACAGTTTGATCATGTGTAAGAAGGCTCGCAGTGGGACTGTGTGTAGTGTATACACAGTGAGTGTGTGTCTGACCCTGCATGGCTCGTCCCTCCTGGGAGCGCAGGCGGATCCAGTGATCTGAGATGTTCAGGATGACCAGAGGATGAAGCGCCACCGACACACTTCCTGTTACTCCAGAGGCCATCACACTGGGACTCACTGAACACACACAATTTACACCTCTGGGTGAAAAAAGTCACCTTGGAAAGAGGTTTCCATGGTAACGTGGCTCCTTCAGCTCTTCTCCATGTGTTCACTTTTATTCTTTACTTTTTACAGAAGCGTTTCTGTGAAAGGCTGGATCCAGCGCTCATCACTTAAATCCAGTTTCTCATCATTTCTATCATTGTTTAATCGGATTTCTCTCATTGTTTAACCCGGCTTATAGCATTATTTAATCCTAGTTATATAACTGCTTCTCACTGTTATTATTTTAATTGTTGACAAAATTCATTGCAGCCGCCTGTCAATCCCGCCTCCATCAGAAACAACCAATCAGCGCAGATATTTCGATCACGAGGCAGAATGATGACGTGAACTGCCCAATCGAAGCGATTTCGCGTCTCTTATAGCCAATCAGCGGCGGTCAAAGCGTTTCCCTGCCAGTGCGGCGGCGCTGAACACGACGTGTTTTTAAGCTGTTTTGACCGTTCAGCCGGCTGTTAAAGTTCACGCATGTAATCCAGAACGAGTCTGTACCATTTCTCCAGCAAGCCGAAGAGGCTAACTCAGACGTTAGAGCGTTAAACAGTTTAAAAAAGCCCACCTGCTCCATCCACCTCCATCACCCCGCCGCCCGCCGCCATCTTCTCCGGCTGCGTGATGCGCATGCTCAGTGCGGCCGTTTTAATGGTGCACGATCCTCAAAGCGACCGCTGGAGGCGCTCTACATTGAAACCAGATCAAGGACTAATCCACCGATTTGGCAAAATTTCGCCCTAATTTCCAATCAGAGCGGGTTTACTTCCAGTGGTCTCTCCAGTGGGGGTGAATGGAACCTGACGTCACAAATCTGTCCATTTTCTGTCCCCAGTGAAGCTCCCCGTGTCTCTGTGTGTCTCTGAGTGTCTCTGTGTGTCTCTGAGTGTCTCTCCGTGTCTCCCCGTGTCTCTGTGTGTCTCTGAGTGTCTCCCCGTGTCTCCCCGTGTCTCTGTGTGTCTCTGTGTGTCTCTGAGTGTCTCCCCGTGTCTCTGTGTGTCTCTGAGTGTCTGAGTATCTCCCCGTGTCTCTGTGTGTCTCCGAGTGTCTCTGTGTGTCTCTGTGTGTCTCTGTGTATCTCTGAGTGTCTCTGTGTGTCTCTGTGTGTCTCTGCGTGTCTCTGAGTGTCTCTGTGTGTCTCTGAGTGTCTGAGTGTCTCCCCGTGTCTCTGTGTGTCTCCGAGTGTCTCCGTGTGTCTCTGTGTGTCTCTGTGTATCTCTGAGTGTCTCTGTGTGTCTCTGTGTGTCTCTGTGTGTCTCCGAGTGTCTCTTTGTGTCTCTGCGTGTCTCTGAGTGTCTCTGTGTGTCTCTGAGTGTCTCTGAGTGTCTGAGTGTCTCCCCATGTCTCTGTGTGTCTCTGAGTGTCTCTGTGTGTCTCTGTGTGTCTCTGTGTGTCTCAGAGTGTCTCTGAGTGTCTCTGTGTGTCTCCGAGTGTCTCTGTGTGTCTCTGAGTGTCTCTGAGTGTCTCTGTGGGACGGTGATGATGGTAAAATAGTCCATCTGAACTAAATCTCTGTTCTTCGTGTCCCTCCACCATGAACGGGTTCAGTTTTAGTCCAGAATCTTCTCAGAACTAAAACACCGTCTCAGACACCAGACAGCGTCTCCACCACCAGCTCATGACTGTGAGGGACGTTCAGATGTCCAGTTCTGTTCACACACTGGGGACGGTTCTGACTCACAGAGAACCCGATCGGCTGCAGTGTCCTAGTGTTTAGGGACACCAGGTTTAGAAGGGTGTGGGAGTAAATCCTGGACTCTGGGTTGCCCCCCTCCTGACCTATATCCTCCTGTGTCGCTGTTCTCGCAATGACAGATAGTCGCTTTCACTTTCCCTTGACTTTAAGGGCCCACCCCGTTTGGAGCTCAGACGCTGGACTGTGGGGGAACTGCAGGTTCCTTTAAGAGCAGTGCGGCCTTTCTCCACACGGGGGCGCGCCAAACACCCGGTCCGGTTGGGGGCGTCTTCACTGTTCAGCCAGGACAGACGGAGGGATCTGAGAAGAAAGGAGGAGAGAAATAAAGAAGTGTACCTGACTTTCACAACGAAACATGTCTCAGAAGGACAGTTCCAGCGTGCAGGTAAGACCGAGCTACTGACACGCGCGCAGACACGCGCGCATCCTCCAGTGTTACACTGTTACTGCTCCTTTGTTGTCTGATCTATTGTGTTTAATACTGCTGGACACACACACACACACACACCCCACATTACGCACACACACACATACACAAATACGCGTGTGCATATATATTTATACATGTTTGTGTGTGTATAGAGTGTATAGTATGTGTGTGTGTGTGTGTGTGTGTGTGTGTGTGTGTGTGTGTGTAATGTGTATAGTGCAGGGCTGGGCATTTCCGGTCCTGCAGGGCCGGTGTCCTCCAGAGTTTAGTGAATTCCTGCTTAAACACACTCACTAAACTTGACAATGATCAGGTGAGCTGTACCAGGTGTGTTTAAGCAGGGAATTCACTAAACTCTGGAGGACAGCGGCCCTGCAGGACCGGAATTGCCCACCCCGGTATAGTGTGTGTGTGTGTGTGTGTGTGTGTGTGTAGTGTAGTGTGTAGTTAGACTCTGGTCCCGTGCAGCACACTGGGCGTGGAGCTTCCATGTCCCATATTGCAGTGGGACTTGGTAACCATGGCAACAGATGGCGATTTGAGATTTATCTCAGAATCATTATCTGAATTACCACAAGGCTTCTTGAGAGCTGAACTCATGGCCTCCCAGACACACCCACTGTCCTTCTGGGTCTGTCTGGGAGACTGGCCCTGAAGGGCTGTCCTAAAGAGTTGATGGACAGTTGGCTAAAGACAGTTCAGTAGAACAGCTGGAAGAGGGGAGAGTCCGAGTTTGTCTCTGATGGCAAGGATAAACAGCTGGTGGGACGGCATGCTGGCAGCCCTATGGGTACAGTGATTGCTGAAAGTGTCCCAGAGATCTCCTCAGCACTATCCACTGTAGGTTCCTCATCTGTCCTTTCACAGTTCCAAACAACAATGCAGCCAGACAAGACACTCCCTGTGTTCTCCGTCTCTGAGGCTCTGTAGAAGTGCTGGACACTGCTGGACAGTGCTGGACAGTAGGTTTGAACCAAGGCAGATTACAAACAATGCTGAGCTGCTACTGTACTCTTTCTTTAAATACTCTGTGTGTGTGTGTGTGTGTGTGTGTGTGTGTGTACATTTGTCTCAGCAGAGTGAGCGACTGCTCATTAAAGGAGGGTGTGTGATTAATGATGACCAGTCATTCTTCGCTGATGTCTACGTGGAGGGCGGAGTTATAAAGTTTGTATCAGATCCCTCTCCAGCATGCACACACACACACACACACACACACACAGTGCTCCCTACTCTCACTACAGACCACAATATCATCAACAAACATCATCGTCCACGGAGACTCCTTTCTAACCTCGTCTGTCAGCCTGTCCATTACTATTGCAAACAAGAATGGGCACAGTGTTGATCCTTGATGTAATCCCACCTCTACTTTAAGTGCATCCATCACTCCCACTGCAGATATCACCACTGTCACATTGCCCTCATACATATCCTGAACTACTTCTCTGTAACACCAGACTTCCTCATACAAAATCACAACTCCTCTCTAGGCACCCTGTCATCTGCCTCTACTTCTGTGTGTGTGTGTGTGTGTGTGTGTGTGTGAGACAGACAGCTGGGTGAGAGTGTGACTGTTCCAGGTGATGTGCGGGTGATCGAGGCGGGGGGGCAGTTAGTGATGCCTGGTGGGATTGATGTGAACACCTGTCTGCAGAAGTCGTACTTGGGCACTGCGCCGGCCGATGACTTTTACCAGGGCAGCAGAGCTGCCATTGCAGGCGGGACCACCATGATTAGTGAGTCCATATTTAATCCTTGAGGCTGGGTGGGGCTAAGCATGGTAAATGACAGCTGTTTAGCATGACAGGGTCTCTCAGAGGAAGCTCCACCTCCTCTTCTCAGCTCTGAAGCATGCAGTAATTTAGGTGGGATTTTGGGCAAAAAACCTAAACTTAGTTTTATATATATATATATATATATATATATATATATATATATATATATATAAAACTGTGTGTGTGTGTGTGTGTGTGTGTGTGTGTGTGTGTCTGTGTGTGTGTGTGTAGTTGATCATGTGTGTGTGCAGAGGGGTGAGTCTCTGTTACAGGAATTTGAACGCTGTCGGGAAGCTGCTGATCAGAAAAGCTGCTGTGATTTTTCTCTTCATGTGGACATTCCAGACTGGACCTCCTCCATCAGAGATGAGCTGAACACACTCGTCCAGGAAAAAGGTCTTCAACTCCCTCTGTGTCTCTCTCTCTGTCTCTCTCTCTGAATAGTAGTAGGATTTAATGCTTTGTTTCTGTTATTTGGATAACCCTAAAAATTCCATCAGCCGTTTCAGTCCTGAACCGCAGGATTTACAAGTGAATCTGTTACTGTGTGTAACAGTGTGTGTAACTGTGTAACAGTGTGTGTAATAGTGTGTGTAACAGTGTGTGTAACTGTGTAACAGTGTGTGTAATAGTGTGTGTAACAGTGTAACTGTGTGTGTGTAACTGTAATAGTGTAACAGTGTGTGTGTGTGTGTGTGTAATAGTGTGTGCAACTGTAACAGTGTGTATGTAAGTGTGTGTAATAGTGTGCAACTGTAGCAGTGTGTGTAATAGTGTGTGCAACTGTAATAGTGTGTGTAACAGTGTGTGTGTGTGTAATAGTGTGTGCAACTGTCACAGTGTGTGTAATAGTGTTTGTAACTGTAATAGTGTGTGTAACAATGTGTATGTGTGTGTAATACATACATCAGTGTAAAGTGCCTTGGGGCAACTTTGTTGTAAAAGGCGCTATACAAGAATAAATTGAATTGAATTGAATTGAATTAATAGTGTGCAACTGTAATAGTGTGTATGTAAGTGTGTGTAATAGTGTGTGCAACTGTAGCAGTGTGTGTAATAGCGTTTGTAACTGTAATAGTGTGTGTAACAGTGTGTGTGTGTGTGTGTAATAGTGTGCAACTGTAATAGTGTGTGTAACTGTGTGTGTGTGTGTGTGTAATAGTGTGTGCAACTGTAGCAGTGTGTGTAATAGTGTTTGTAACTGTAATAGTGTGTGTAACAGTGTGTGTGTGTGTAACAGTGTGTGCAACTGTAATAGTGTGTGTAACAGTGTGTATGTGTGTGTAATAGTGTGTGCAACTGTCACTGTGTAACTGTGTGTGTGTGTGTGTAATAGTGTGTGTAACTGTGTGTGTGTGTGTGTAATAGTGTGTGCAACTGTCACTGTGTAACTGTGTGTGTGTGTGTAATAGTGTGTGTAACTGTGTGTGTGTGTGTAATAGTGTGTGCAACTGTCACAGTGTGTGTAAGTGTTTGTAACTGTAACAGTGTGTGTAACTGTAACTGTGTAATTGTGTGTGTAACTGTCACAGTGTGTGTAAGTGTAACTGTGTAATTGTGTGTGTAACTGTAACAGTGTGTGTCACTGTGTGTGTGTAACAGTTTTACTCTTACCTAGGTGTGAACTCTTTCCGGGTCTTCATGGCCTATAAGGATGTTAGCCAGCTTTCTGATGGACAGGTGAGTGTAAAGTGGGTTTATGGGAAATGGAGTTTGTGTTGAAACCACTGCTGTTAATGAATCCTTTGTCACTCACTCTCTCTCTCTCTCGCTCTCGCTCTCTTTCTCTCTCTCTAGCTGTATGAGGTGATGGAGTGTCTGAGGGATTTGGGTTCAGTGGTTCTGGTTCACGCAGAAAATGGAGACCTGATTGCTCAGGTAAAGTCAGAGAAGCAAACACTGAACCACTGCATGGATCAGAAAACGGATTATACAGTCAACAACAACAACAACAGGGCATGTGCAGTAAATAGTGTACAGTATGCAGTAGGAGTTTGTGAAGTGTAACTGTGATAATCAGGAGTTAGTGTGTCATCATGGAGATGCTCTGTGAGAAACACCTTGTGAGCTGTAACATCGTTTCTCAGGAACAGAAGAAGATCCTCAGCCTGGGCATCACTGGACCAGAGGGACATGTGCTGAGCAGGCCAGAGGAGGTATACACTCATCTTTCCATCCATCCATCCACATACCCATCATTCCATCCGTCTATCATCGTTCCATCCAACCATCCATCCGTCCATCCATCCTACTATGTGTGCATGTGCGTTTGTTCAGTTCTGTGTTTGACTGTGACTCCCCCCTGCAGCTGGAGTCTGAGGCTGTGTTTCGGGCTGTTACCCTTGGCAACAGCACTAACTGTCCAGTGTACGTTACCAAGGTGATGAGTAAAGGAGCCGCTGATGTTGTGGCTGCAGCCAGAAAGAGAGGTACCACCCCCCTCACCAATCATCACACTACTGACTCCACCCATCGCAGTAATGCCCCGCCCATCACACTAATGCTGATGTGACTGCGTGCGGGTCGGTTCTGACAGGTTCTGTGGTGTTTGGGGAAGCGATCACCGCGAGCATCGGGACAGATGGTACACACTACTGGAGCAAAAACTGGGCTAAAGCTGCTGCGTTTGTGACATCACCCCCCCTCAGCCCAGACCCCACGACCCCAGACCACCTGAGCACCATGCTGGCCTGGTACCCCACCCCGTTCAGAGTGTGTGTGTGTGAAGTGATGTATGGATGATGATGTTTCCACAGCATGGTTTGACTGTGTGTCTGACTGTAATGATTAATGTATTGATTGTTATAGAGGTTTGTTTCTTTTATATTCAACATTTATATGGATCTGTTTGGAGTGTGTATTTATGGCGTGTCTATGTGTGTGTGTGTGTGTGTGTGTGTAGTGGGGAGCTGCAGGTGCTGGGCAGTGCACACTGTGTGTACTCCATTTCCCAGAAGGCCATTGGGAAAGACGACTTCAGTCTAATTCCTGAAGGAACCAATGGCATCGAGGAAAGAATGTCCTTCATCTGGGATAAAGGAGTGGTGAGACCTCACTCACTGCTTACCTTTAGCTTCCAGCCTTTAACCTCAGACCTCTAACCTTTAACCCCAGATCCCTAATCTTTAACCTCAGACCTCTGACCCCAGATCCCTGATCTTTAACCCCAGATCCCTAACCTTTAACCCCAGATCCCTAACCTTTAACCTCAGACCTCTGACCCCAGATCCCTGATCTTTAACCCCAGATCCCTAACCACCAAATTATTACTGCAACCCCCCTTTTGTGGCCGGCGTGTGTTTGTCCCACAGGCTGCTGGGAAGATGGATGAGAATCAGTTTGTTGCCGTGACGAGCACCAATGCAGCCAAACTCTTTAACCTTTACCCCCGGAAGGGCCGGGTGGCCGTGGGCTCCGACGCCGATCTCATCATCTGGGACCCTGACAAGACCCAGACCATCACGGCCAAATCACAACATTCGGTCAGATACTCACACACACACACACACACATTGTTTCTTGCATAATAACTGTGGGGTTGCTTTTAAAAGACTTGCTCTCTGTGTCTCTAACCCCAGACGGGGGAGTATAATATTTTCGAGGGGCAGGAGGTCCGGGGGGGCCCGCAGGTCGTCCTGAGTCAGGGTCGTGTCGTGTTTGAAAACGGGACCCTCGACGTCCAGCCTGGATCCGGACGCTTCGTTCCACGGAAACCCTTCCCGGATTATGTCTATCAGCGAATCCGCATGAGGAACAAGGTCCAGACACTCCCACTGCACACACCCTTACTAAACACACACACTCCCACTGCACACACTCTTACTAAACACACACACTTCCACTACACACACCCTTACTAAAATCACACTCCCACTACCCCTACCCCACTACACACACCCTCACTCTTCAGTCCCAACAATACAAAAATCAGTTTAGCTATAGACTCTGTGCTCTGTTTTATCAAAATGATTGATTGCTTGTGTGTGTGTAGGTCTCTGCCCTGTGTGGTGTATCCCGTGGTGTGTATGACGGGCCTGTCTGTGATGTTCCTCCTACACCCAAATATTTAACACCTGCAACTTCTGCTAAAACCTCTCCAGCCAAGAATCAGCCTCCTCCAGTCAGAAACCTGCACCTGTCCAACTTCAGCCTATCAGGTGTGCAGTCTTACCGCCCTCTAACACTCCCACCGGCACCATTCCACCTTAAATACTGAAGTACTTAACAGGGTTTCTTCATCAGAACACAGAACCAGCTGCTTCATTTAAGGTGGAACAGAGAAATAAGAACCCAAATGATTTGATCTGAGTTTCACTCTTTTCTTTCTGTGTTCCTACAGGGCCAGAATACCCCCAAGGTAACACACACACACACACACACACACACACACACACACACACACACACACTGTCAGGTCATTTTTTCAGCATGTCTAGTTTCATAACAGCTCAGTTTCACTGCAAAATAAAAGTTTGTAAGTGGCTGTAAAATAAAATAATTAGAAGCTGAAACTAAATCTAAATTAAATTAAAGTCTCTCCACAGGGAGACACACTCTTACACACACTGTAATAAACACTAACACTGGTACACACACTGTAGCTATGCTAATTTGATGTTTCCTCTTTAAAACCCTGCAGCGTCCCAGGCTGATGAGAGCAGGCCGCGCCGTGACTGCCACCGCATTGTGGCGCCACCTGGAGGACGTTCCAGCATCACCAGCCTGGGCTGAAAGGAAAGATCTCTCACCCACAACTAATGGTGCTTTCTGCCTCTGCCCAGGGACACCTGCAGCAGAAGTGTTAGTTAGTGTGTGTGTGTGTGTGTGTGTGCGCGTGTGTGTGTGTTACTGCATGTGGATAGCAGGTCACCTGCATGTTGAGTCTGAAGTTGCTCTAAAGTGTTCTTCATGTGTTCTCCTGGTTCCTCCTCACTTGTTAAAGGACCGTTCGAAGGACAGTAGTGTCTACTGAGTCCCCCTGTGCTCAACCAAGCAAGACATGCAAGACACCCAAATCACCTCCTCAACCTGTGAAGTCCCGAGCTTTTTAGTGTTAACATTAGTCTTGTAGCTGTAGTTCTAAACTAAAGATCAATTTGGAGAGGCATAGCTGTGTGGGAGGCGGAGCTCTTTTCACTGGTCTGGGCCATTGAAGGAAGACTCCTCTTTCTGACGCTGGTAGTGATGTGTATCGTCCCCCACTGACACTCCTTGCAGACAGAACACCTCACCCCTGCTGAGCGGGACACAGCAGAACCAGAACTCTCACCATGATTAAACTGGGCCATACCAGACTGCCCATCACACAGCTTGGTTCAAAGAGAAGACCATCAGTATAGTCCTTCTGGAGGTTCTAGATGCAACACTGACTGTAGAGCCGTAGTCTGTCAGTTCTAGACACTAAAGCCTGTAGAACTGTAACGTTAAGGGTTCTACAGAAATAAGTGTCCACTCCTGCCTTTGGTTCTGCTGTTTTTGGTGAGTTTAAGGTGGACTGGGTTGCAGGGGAAGGTGGGTGTGCGGTACAGAGACGAGTGTCCCCTTAACCCTGGTCCCTTGAGAGGGACCGTCTGTATCTGACCTGGCTGGAAAAGAGGTAAAGGAGCTCTTCCTTTGTGCTGAAGGACACCGAGGTCCTGGAGACGCTGGTGAAGAGACAGGCTGCTGTGTTCTGCTTTTTATGTACCTGTTTATTTATGACTGCCTGTGTCTCAGTGCTGTGATGTGGCTTAAACCCTTCAGTGTTAAATAAACTAACGATGGACAAAGACATTTAACCTTTATTCACACACACACACACACACTGCAGTGTCTCTGCCTTTAAACTGTATTTACACTCTTCTGTGTTCACCAGCCTAAGGAGAGGGGGGGGGGGCAGATAGAGGGAGACAATAGAGGGAGAAGGTCTAATTAGTAATGTAATGATGTAATTCATCAGGATAATCAATCTGTGAATGAATGAATTGAAAAAATGAGACGGCCACCTGTAGGGGGCCTACTTGAGTCTCTCTCTGTCCCTGTCTCTGTCTCTCGCTCTCTCTCTTTCTCTCTGTCTCCCTCTCTCCCTCTGTGTCTTGTCTCTCTCTCTGTCCCTTTCTCTCTCTGTCTGTCTCCCCCTCGGTGTCTGTCTCTCTGGAAGTAAACAGGAGGAAACAGCCACTTAATCATACTTTCATTTGACGTGTGTGAGTGTGAGAGAGTCTAACCTGCATGGCTGTTCGTCTGTGTGTCTGTCAGAGGAACTCTTGCTAGTGCTGCCAGTCGAGACAAGAACCTGTCCTCTTCATGCTGATTAAAACACACACACACACACACACACACACTTTTTAACAAGGACAGGCTATTCAATGTTCCCCATAAACAAAGCACCCAATCACAGGCCGTCCCCTCTTAATGAGCCTGTATGTTTCTTCCAGCTGTTGAGGAGGGGAGCAGAATGGACAAGTCCAGTAGTCCCCCAAAACCCAGGCCTGTTCCTTCATCATACAGACACTGATTGGTTTTAATGAATAAATCCTGTGTGTGTGCGCGCGTGTGTCTGCCGTGTGATGGACTGGGGACCTGTTCATGGGATGTCCTCATTTTTTACTCTGTAAGAGCTGGGACAGACACCAGCATCTCCCACAACCCGAATCAGGACAAGCAGCAATTTAAGCAAGTTCCCCAAAAAAATGTTCCAGAAAATGAGTGAGTGCTGAGAACTTCCTTTGAGGGACACGGTCAACAGATCTGACTCAAAGAACCAAAACACTGTTCACACCTTTAACTCTGCATTTGGGGGGGGATTATAGAACTTCAGGACAGTTTTTCCATTAAAGCTGATAAAACTGGAGATAAATAGTCCCAATTCTGTTGGTCCATCACCAACAGCTGGAAGTGCTCCGGTGATTTCTGATGATGTGAAAAGGTGACAGAAATGGGAGTGTGAGGGTGTCCACATGTGTGCAGACACTTCAGGAATACAGAGTTCAGCTGGTGTACCGTGGACCTGAATGGAGAAAATGTGATACTAGACCATAATAATCATAATAAACACACTGTATTGATATAAATCGCGCATTTCCCAAAAAAAACCCTCCCACTGAACAGACCAATAGGAAGCGTCGCAGGAAAAATCCCCGCTCGCCTATTGGCTGTCAGACGTGTCCGCTAGCCTCCTGTCTCTAAGGGGGGCGAACATCAACATTCCGCACACGGCGGGCTCGAAATTTACTGAGGTAAAACATTTTAATTTGCCAACGCATTTTAATATTATTCATCATAACGTATGCAAACATCACTCTGGAATAGATTTACTTATGAAAAGTTGTTTAAAAGTTGTGTTTAGCTAGCGATGTTGCTACCGATGCAGCTGAAGTTAGCATCTTATTTGAATTTTTCCGTTCCACCTTAAATGATGCAGCCGTTCCATTCTGGTGTCCAAGGCGTTAGATTGGATCTGCTGCACCATTTAAGGTAGAATGGAAAAATTCGACTAAGAAGCTAACTTCAGGCTAACCTTTTTTTCCACCTTGAGATATTTTTTATAGATATTAATGAGATATTAATGAAATATGGACCATTTTCGTGACTCGTTAATGCAGGACTCGTTTATTCCTCTCCTTCATCAGTACAGTAACGACTATTTTTTTGTCTTTTCCAGTCCAGTAATGTCTTTATCTTTAGAGCAGCTGTGCTCCATGGTCAACCTTTCCTATGAGGAGGTGAAGAAAATCCGCAGGAATGAAGGAGTGCAGAATAAAGCAGGTACTAAGAAAACAGGCCTTTAACACAGAAAAACAGCAGCTCTGTCCCCTCACACAGCCCCGTCCCCTCACACAGCCCCGTCCCCTCACACTTGCCTGTCCCCTCACACAGCCCCGTCCCCTCACACTTGCCCGTCCCCTCACACTTGCCCGTCCCCTCACACAGCCCCGTCCCCTCACACAGCCCCGTCCCCTCACACAGCTCCGTCCCCTCACACAGCTCCGTCCCCTCACACTTGCCTGTCCCCTCACACAGCCCCGTCCCCTCACACTTGCCTGTCCATCACTCAGTACTGCTAGTTTGTGTCAGCCTGTGAGTGATTAATCTCAATATTGTTGTGTTCTAGATAATGTTGAATGTGTACAGGGGGAGCATAATGTTCTCGAAGAACAGAAGAGTTCTACAGCAGAAGCAGAAAGAGGTACAGAGACAATGCAGCATTCAGTCACTATCTAGACCTTCAGGGGGGAAAATTCACCTGTAATTCAGTCTTTAGACTGAAACTCCTCCAGATTAGGTGGATTATATCCTTTGCAGGAGGGTCAGTCTGAAGGAGATTGGAGGCTGTAAAGTAGTGACAGGGGAGAGTGCAGCTAAACAGCATAGGATGGTGGTCTGTAGGACGACCTTGGAGGTCAAGAGGAGGAGGACAGTGAGGGCAGAATCAAGGACCTATTGGTGGAAGCTGAAGAAGGACTGCAAGGTGGAATTCAGGCAGGAATTAACACGGGCACTGGGAGGTGTTGAAGAGCTACCGGATTGATGGAAAACTACTGTAGAAGTGATAAGGCAGACGGCTAGAAAGGTACTTGGTGTGACATCTGGAAAGGAAGGATAAGTAACTGGTGGTAGAACCCAGAAGACATAGACTGGCCAGAGAGATGAAAAAAGTGCACAGGAGTACAATGAGATGAAGCACAGGGTGAAGAAAGAAGTGGCGAAAGCTAAAGATAAGGTATTTGGTGAATTGTATGAGATGTAGGAAAGTAAGGACCGAGAGACAGAGCTGGGAAGGATGTGCAGCAGGTCAGGGCTATAAAGTATAGAAATGGAAATGTACTCACAGGTGAACAGAGCATGTTGAGCAGATGGAAGGAGTACTTTGAGCAGCTGATGAATGAAAAGAATGTGATATAGATGATGTAAACACAGCAAATAAGCAAGATGGAAGTAAGGGATGAAGGATGAAGAAGGGAAAGCCTGTTGGTCCAGATGATGACGGTGTTTAGGAGAGAAGGCAGAAGCAGAAGAGTTTCTAACTAGATTGTTTAACACAATCTTGGAAAGTAAAAGTATATGTGAGAAGTGGAAGAGAAGGTACTGGTACAGATTTTAAAGAATAAGGGTGATGCACAGAGCTGTAGTAACTATAGAGGGATAAAGTTGATCAGACATAGCATGAAGTTCTGGAAAAGAGTCGTGGAAGCAGGTTAAGAAAAGAGGTGAAGATCAGTGAACAGCAGGATGGTTTCATGGTGAGAAAGAGCTCTGCTGATACAATGTTTGCTCGGAGGGTGTTGATGGAGAAGTACAGAGAAGGTCAGAAGGAGCTGCATTGTGCCTTTGTGGACTTGGAGAAAGCAGATGACAGGGTGCCTAGAGAGGAGTTGTGGTTTTGTATGAGGAAGTCAGGAGTTACAGAGAAGTATGTGAGTGTAGTTCAAGATATGTGAGGGCAGTGTGACAGTGGTGAGATCTGCAGTAGGAGTGATGGATGCACTTAAATTAGAGGATTATCAAGGATCATCACTTAGCCCTTTCTTGTTTGCCATGGCAATGGACAGGTTGATAAACGAGGTTAGACAGGAGTCTCCGTGGACGATGATGTTTGCTGATGATATTGTGATCTGTAGTGAGAGTAGGGAGCAGCTTGAGGAGAACCTGGAGAAATGGAGATCTGCTCTGGAGAGGAGAGGAATGAAAGTGAGTGGGGCAAAGACAGAATACATGAGTGTGAACAAAAGCGAGGAAAGTGGAGTGGTGAGGATGGAGGGAGTACAGGAGGTGAAGGTGGAGGAGTTTAAATACTTGGGATCAACAGTTCTGAGTGTGGATGAGAGGTGAAGAAGAGAGCACAGACAGGTTGGAATGGGTGGAGAAGAGTGACAGGTGTGATCTGTGACAGACGGGTACCAGCTAGAGTAAAAGGAATGGTTTACAGAAAGGTAGTAAGACCAGCTATGCTATACAGGTTGAAGATGGAAAGACAGGAGGCGTCAGAGTAAAAGATGCTGAGATTTTCGTTAGGTGGTTGTACAGGATTAGAAATGAGTATATTAGAGGGACAGCTCAGGTTTGACATTTTGGAGACAAAGTCAGAGAAGCAAAATTGTGTTAGTTTGGACATGTCCAGAGGAGAGACAAGGATTATACTGGGTAGAGGATGCTGTGGATGGAGCAGCCATCAAAGAGGAAAGGAGGATGTTTATGGACGTGGTGAGAGAGAACATGCAGTCAGTTGAGTTTGAGGGAGAAAGATCAGGAGGACAGGAAGAAACGGAGACAGTTGAATCACTTTTGATCACCTTTCTGCTCCAGAAACAGAGAAAAAGTAAGTTCAGCAGAACTGTGGTCTAACATGCTGCCATGTTTGCTTGTTGTAGTGTTTTAGTTTAAATGGTATTAGTGGTGGTGCAGGGGAGGTTTAAGGTTCAAATCCCATCTCCAGCATGACCATCACTGGGTTCCTGAGCAAAACCCTGGACCCAACTTTGCTCCAGGGAGACTGTCCATGTAATCAGGAAACGGAAGTAGGTCTGATAAAAGCTGTAAATGTAATGTGTCTTTTCCTTGTTTGATCGTAGTGTCTGACAGTGATTCAGAAGAGGATGACACAAACCAGAGAGGGAAACGAGGACCAGCCAGCTGGAAACGTAACATCCAGAAAAGGCGGCGGATGGAGGGGAAGTCGTACAGTGGAAAACAGAAAGACGTGGGCGAGGTAACCAGAGCGGCTCGCATAATGGGACCCGGCTGTGCGTCGGAGGCCTGCAGGAAGTCTGCCAAACGTTTCTGCCATACGTTCAGTGAGGAGGAGCGGAAGAATATCTTCCAGCACTTCTGGCAGAAGATGACCTGGGAGGAGAGAAGGATCTACGTGTCGGGGCTCGTCGATCATACTCCAGTGGCAAGGAAGAGGTCGGCAAGTCAGGATTCGAGGAGGCTATCGACACTCTCCTACCATCTCAGTGCGGACGGTGAGAGGAGGAGGGTATGTAAAAAGTTTTTTTTGGCCACTCTGGGCCTGGGAGAGTGGTCAGTCGCTCACTGGGTGCAGGCTAGTGAGCCTGAGAAGCAGAGCTGCAGCAGAACAGCTGTTGAGAACGAAGCGCTAGCAGCTCTTCAGGCCTTTCTTAGGGATTTGCCAAAAGTGCCCTCACACTATTGCCAGGCCTCGTCCTCAAAGTTGTACCTGGAGCCCATGTTCCAGTCCATGTCTGAGCTGCACAGGATTTACAAACGTTACTGTGAGGAGGAACTACAGACAACCCCACTGTCCAGACAGATACTTACAGATGAGTTCAACCACCTGAATCTGGCCTTATACCACCCAAAGACAGAGCAGCGCGACAGCAGCAGCTCAAGCGAGGCAGGTCATGACGAAGAGGAGGTTCAGAAATACCACTGCCGGATTAAAGAGGAGCCTTGTGAGAAAAGCGCACTAACTTTCCAGACACTAACTCCTGAGAACTGCATGTTAAAGTCCCACAAATTTTATCAAAAAACATTCATTTCATTTTTTTAAATGTTAACTGTATGGACGAGGCACTACATCCTCCTTGCACTGCCGCTATTGAACACTTTAAACACACCTGAGTTAGGTGGGCATCCCAACCCAAGTACTAAAACAGATGTACATCACTCTCCAGTCCTGCTCAGACTCACTGGGACAGACGCTACACCTGGTGAACTGGGCTTTACAGAGAGACGACTGAAAGAACTACACTGATGCTGAACACCCGTATATGGGGTGGTTTTGGTCTAGTGGTGGTTCTTGTCTATGGACCTGTGGCTCAAGAGGTCCCAGGTTCGCATCCCACCTCCAGCACTACCACCACTGGGTTCCTGAGCAAGACTCTTAACCCTGAGTGTCTCCAGGGGGACTGTCCCTGTAATCAGGACATGGAAGTCTCTCTGGATAAGAGCGTCTGCTAAATGCCATAAATGTAAATGTACACGTCCACGTTTCAGCACAGTGTCCTCCAAACAAAAAAAGTGCAGGGACAGTTCTGAAAAATTTACAACCTGTTTTGTCCAATTTTAGAAACGTTTTCCCTTCATCCAGGAACTGGACATCAATTAAGGCCTTTAAATAATATGGAGATCATCAGATGAACTTTCATCACTAGTAAAAGGAGGAACCTGAGGAACCAATCAGCACCACATCGTCTCCCTCACAGCTGGAGACCCAACAGCAACGGACATTTAGAACTGGATTCTCCTGCTTCCTTCAGCTCCTCCTTTTACTAATTATCATCATCATCATCATCACTACAGGTCCCAGCAGATGTTCAGCCTCTGAGGGACAGCAGCCAGTCAGTCTCCACCAGCCACAGGTGTGTTGTTCAACTTCAGTTTCCATTGGCCAGACATAGTTGGTGTGGGTGTGGCCAGAACCAACAGTCAAACGGAATTTGATTTAAAGAGAATTCTCTGCAGTTTAGCACAGTTTCGCTTTATTTACTTAATTTAACACTTAAATACCTTTTCAACAGATCTGTGTGTGTGAAATTTATTTAAACACTTTTAAATAAATACCTTTTGTACAAATGCACTCTTTCTGAAGTGTTACATTTAGTAATTCTACACTAACCATATAGGTGTGTATGTGTGTACTCACGCGCAGCTCCTCTCTGATGGTGTGTATTTGGTGTTGTAGATCTGTCGTCTGTCCCGGATCCTCACATACATCTTCCTCCTCACACAGAGAGAGACAGCGCCTCTTCTGCTGTTCTACTCTACAGACACACACACACATCATTAACTCATATGTCTGTCTGTGTCTGTGTGTCTGTGTGTGTGTGTGTGTGTGTACCTCCTGTGGAACTCTGCTGAGTGGGGTTTTCTGGCCCAGTTACTCAGTTCTCTCTGCAGAGCACAAACACACTCTCCTCTCCTTTTCTGTTTTTCTCTCATCTCTGAAACACACACACACACACACACTCAAGAAAATGTACATCTTTTTCTCTCTCATTTAAACACAGTCAGGGACAGATAGATGGATGGATGGAAGGAGAGTGGACCGTACTGTTGTGCTGCTGTTGGCGACTGTGCTGTGCTGCTGTCACGACAGTGTGGATCTGGGTGTAGTAGTTCTTTATGAGGGCCATGATGGAGCCTGGAGTCACATACACACTCTCACACACCCCTTCCTTCAGCCGCTCCTGCAGAGACAGAGGAACGGGGGAAAGTGGACACGTTTCAGTGCATGGTTCGGTTGCCACAGTGTGACAGAATGTGTGAAAGGTCAAAAATCAGCTTTGGGGTTGTGATGTCACATCCACAAACAGTTACACACGAGCCGTTAGGAAGTTTAGTCCTAGCCCCTCTCCCACCGTAACATTCCCGAGGATACAGTCCAAAGCTCCTGTTCACCTTCTGCCCATCGTTGGGCACGGCCGCTTCCTCGGGGACACAGTCCACTAATTGCAGCCGAGTGCTCTGGGAGAGGGCGTGGCCAATTAAAAACTGGGCGTGGTCTTGAAGGATCTCAGAGGCGGACTCCACTGCAGACAGGTGCTCCTGCTGAAGGATCTGAGCAATCACAGCAACCCCAAACACTCAGAGCAGCACACACTAAATACTAGAGAGTGAGTGTGCGTACGCATGTGTGTGTGCATACCTGTGTACAGGGGAGGTGGGTGAGCTGCATCTCCTTTACGGTTTGAATGTAAAAATGATGAGCTGCTAGTTTCCTCTGTAACTCCACCACTAGGAGGCGCTGTTTGTCCTCGATCAGACTCCTGCAGGACAACAGTGTCTAAACTCTGGACTTGAAGTGGAACTGGAAGAATTTTAGTGTTTCATTTGAGTTATGATGTAGCCACACCCACCCTGATATACACACGACACAGTCCTGCAGGGCTACAGTGTGGGGAGGCGGAGCCAAACACACATCACCACTCACCTGTCCTGGATGTCTCTCTGTCTTGCAACTGTTGCCATGACAACTTTCATGTGTTGGTTAGTGAAGTGTTTGAGGCAGGCTTTAACCAGAGCTTCTTCCTCAGACCAACTCTAGGGACACACACACACACCTTACATTAGCAAGTGGAACACTTTAAAACACACACTGCAGCAACCAGACCAACACCTCAACACACCTGTCTGTCTCTCTCCAGCTGTTCTTGGAGTGTGTGCAGGTGCTGGCGTGTGTAGTGCTCCTCTTGCTGGATCTGATTGGTCAGTGTGAGCTCCATGTTGTCCAGCAGTGTTCGGCAGTCTTCCACTGAGAGGGTGGAGCTTGTAGTGAGCGTGCTCAGTACACACTCTCTCCACAACCCAGATAAACTTCTTGAAAAATCTCGAAACAACTTCTAAACACACACACACACACACAGGTGTTTTAGATTAAAGATGTGAAGATGGTCCTGATTTACAGCTCTGTCACTTCCACACACCTTCCACAGCTCACACACTGCGTCCGACACTCTTTTGTCCCACTGCAGCTCAGTGTCCACTCTCTGCTTCCAGTGTCTCACCTGCAGCTCCTTCATCAGCTGAGAAACACACACACACACACACACACACACACACAGTTAGAGGATCTAGTTCTCAGAGGAAACTTACTTTCAGAGTCTCAAATATTTAGCTTGACCACATTGTGTGCACTTTCCTTTTAATCTAGTCCTCTCCCTCACCCGCATTACTGTCCTCCTACTTCCATCACTCAGGATGACTGTGTGTGTGTGTGTGTGTGTGTGTGTGTGTGTGTGTGTGTGTGTGTGTGTGTGTGTGTGTGTGTGTGTGCGCACGCGCGTGTGCCTGCCTATGTGTGTTACCTCAGTGACCTGCTGGGCATCTCTCTGTTGATCATGTGACTCCAGTGTGTGACTCCACTCTCTGCCCTGAGCCTTCATCATCTTCCTCTTCTTCACATCCAACTTCCTGCAGTGCTCAGACACCAGCTCCACCATCTGCAGCCTGACCTCTATACACACACACACACACACACACACACACACACACAAATGGTCAGTTTAATGCAGGGGAAAGGTCCTAAGGAGCTGTGACCTGTGTGACCTCTGTAACAGATACTTTGATCGGTATTGGACAGCTCCAGCACCTCTCTGGATTCTACAGTGTTGTGAAGGTAGCATGGTTATTATGGGATGTTGATCAGTACCATCAGAGCAGCGCTGGAGCTCCTGACTGACCACTGTCTGCAGACTGCTGATCAGCCTCTCCATGTGACCAAAACCCAGCCGTCCATCAGCCGTCAGCTCCTCCGCTGATTGGGTTGTGAGCCTCATTCTAATCTCCGCCCCCTGACTCAAGAGGGCGATTCTAATTCTCAGCCAACCCGATAACTCCTCCCACCACTGCAGTCTATCGCACAGCGTCTAAAAACCAGATTTTCAGAGTTTATTAGGAATTGTTAGCGTCAGACTAGATGTTTAACAATCGTCAGGGTTACGCTGTGTTAATTAAGAGTCCTCAGGGGTAAAAATTTGTAACCCTCCAGCAAACCTTTATAAAGGAAGCCTGAATTTCTGCCGTCTGTTTCTCCACCAGCAGGAGGCAGCGGACAAGTGTGTGTGTCATTTCCTGTGCAGCATCATTTGGTATTTGGCTATGAAGACGCTGACAGAGCAGCTCCAACTGTTTAGCAAAACTCAGAGCCTGCACGCACACACACACACACGCACACACACACACACACACACACACACACGTTGCCTATAATTATTAATTACTCGGATGTTACTAATGACTTACATGACCTACAGAAACTCATCTGATTGGTCAGGCTGCACACAGCACAAACATGAATGGTTAGAGGCTCATTTGCATATTCATTTCCTGTGGTCACTATTGCAAAGGTAAAGATCAAGATAACAAATTAAACACTGCAGTCCTAAAGTGTGTGTGTGTGTGAGAGAGAGATTACTGTTTGGAGTGTGTGTTCCAGTTTCTGTCTCCCTGCTTTCTCCACTTCCATTATGGAGCAGGGCACTGAGCCTGGCTCCGCCCCTTTCTCTGGGCTCAGCAGATCAGGACACGCCTCCTTCTTTAGCTGTTCGATCTCCTGTGACGAGAAAACAGTAAAACCTAATAGATGAGAATCAGATGAAGGATAAAACAGTGTTATTTGAATGTTTAAATCCAGTGGAATGTTTTAGCGGATTGTTCAGTAAATCTGGGACAGTTTACAGACCGGAATATATAAAAATGTTCTGAAACAAACTACAATCAGTCATGAACAATGTTCTAGTGGAGCATCCCAGCCTGTCCCTTACAGGCTGAAAAAGAAACAGGACTGGAGTTTCAGACAGTGGATCAGATCTCACACACACACCTTCTCCTGCTGCTGGAGGTCTGGCTCTAGAGCGCAGTTCTCTCTGACCAAACAGCGGAGAAGCTGCAGGAACATCTGAACAGAATAAGAACAGATGAACACACAACAACACAACAGTACCCAATAATTCCCGATCTGCTGTGACCCAGCTGAACACGGCGCTGCAGCACCCCACATTTCTCACCATCATTTACTCATTTCTCTCATTTCCTCTTAGAATATTTGTGGACTTACACTCCATTTGTCCTGCTGTAGTTCAGCTGTTTGGTGATAAAGGTTTTGTAGCGACACACACAACAGACTCACTTTACCTTCAGCCCTAAAACACACACACACACACACACACACACACACACACACACACAGCATTTCACACCTTCAGGAGAGAAGAGAAGTGTCACACATAGTGTGTATCCAATCATGTGTGTAAGTTCTGACCCAGTGTAACAGACTGAGTCACCCTGTGTGTGTGTGTGTGTGTTCGTGTTCTGACCTGGTGTAACAGAGTGTGTGTGTGTGTGTGTGTGTGTGTGTGTTCGTGTTCTGACCTGGTGTAACAGAGTGTGTATGGATGGTGCTGTTCTCTCCTAAAGGTGAAGGTGGGCGTGGTCGAGGGTCCGTAAGTGTCCCGACTGCTGTCATCCTCACTGTCCTGACTCAGCCAGGTGTTGGCGGATGAGGAGGCGGAGTCTTGCTCAGGGGGAGGAGCCACCAGTCCAGGACCCTCATGCAGGGACGGGTTAGACGCTCCATCTGCTAATGGCTAACAAGGACATCATACTTATTAATCACTGAGGACAGCAGGACACACACACACACCACTCAGGAGTGCAGAGGAACAGGAGACTCACTCTGAATCTTTGACTGATGGGATAAATCACTTTAGCCTTCAGAGCAAATACAGCAACTTCACTGTTCACTGGATCGATCTGTGTCTGAGAGAGACAGACAGACAGACAGACAGAGAGAGAGAGAGAGAGAGAGAGAGAGAGAGCAAGTAATATAACTTTGTTAAATAATGAGTAAATATTTAAAAACTGTATTTAATACAGTATAAGTAAGTAATCTATCAGGTGTGTGTGTGTGTGTGTGTGTGTGTGTGTGTGTGTACCGCTCTTTCTGATACCACAGTCTTTTTGTCCACACTGTCACCTTCAGTGTCCTCCTCTCTCTCCTCCACCTCCAGCAGACTCCAGGGGTCATGACCTTTAAACTGACCGAGACAGTAAGTAGGACAAAGACAGAATCCATGAGTGTGTGAGAGTGAGGACAGCGGAGTGGTGAGGATGGAGGGAGTAGAGGAGGTGCAGGTGGAGGAGTGTGGAAGAGAAGTCAAGAGAGTGCAGGTGTTCAGGGTGAACCTACCTGTGTGCTGAGGAGGCGGGGTTTGAGGATGAAGGTGTGGATCAGCACGGCGGCCAGCAGTCCGAGTCCGGCGCCCAGCAGCCCCGCCGCGGTCAGCAGACCGGAGTGCAGGCGCGCGGCGCCGCGGAGCAGCAGGGTCATGTCCGCCGAGCAGCCGAAGCTCATATTTGCTTCTAGGGCGCGCAGAACCAAACCGAACCGAACCGAACCAACAGTGACCGTGATCCGTGCGAGACACGGCCACTTTTCGGATCTTCTCCAAGTTCCACCCCTGACCAGAAGTGGACCAATCAGAGACGCGTTCGCGCTGACGTGTTCAATGACAGACCAATAGCGTTGGAGCCGAAGCGGGGGCTCCGGGCTGAGTGGTGTTTATGAACGCGTATACTCCGCCCATTCTCCCAATTTATTCCGTGAAGAAAACTGAACGTACGGCTACGGTTTGGTTAGAATTCACAATTTTGTGTTTTTTTGGTGGTCTTGAGAAAATCTGCACCATGTTCACGGTTTTAAACGAAACAGAAGTGGAGATACTACTCCAGTTTATTGTTCCACCTTAAACGGCGCAGTACTTTCTGGACCAGGCAGTTAACTGCAGCAGTTCAAGTGGGATCCGGAAAAGAAATCAACAGCACCGCAAGTCTTTCCTTTCTTTTGTTTGGAGCTTCTCTGCTCCGCCAGCGACTTTTGACTGAAGGGCTACTGAACCAATCACAAGCCGGGCTGCTCGGTCTCGGACCAATAGCATCTGCGCAGAGGCGGGCCTACGCGGCGAGTCGCGTTAGACCCCGCCCACGTTTTTCCAAAGCAAATTCCCCGTTTTTCCACATCATGGCGGAGTGACTGGGATCCGAGCAGCGGAGTTCCGGAGTGTTTTAGTTTTATTTCCGTTCAGCCGGGCTCCATGATCTTCCGCCTCCTGAGATCAGCCAATGAAGTGCAGAGTTGAGGTAGTTGTAATCTTCACTCGGAGCTGCTCCTATTCCTGAGAACACACAGAAACACGGGGTTGAAGAAAGTTTCCCAAATACTGTTCAAAATCTCCGGTACCGTCCATCTCCTGCTCTCCTTCCAGGATGCTCCAGCTGGGTCCAGGGTTTGTGGTGATCCGGAGTCTGTCTGGCTCTTCTTGAGCATCAGTGTATTAAATCTGCACATTCAGAACCAAAGTGGTAGTTTTGAATCTTTATTATAACACATGGCACTGTTTCACCAGCAGCCAGTTTCCCAAACTGTCAGTGTGTAAAAACTAAGCAGAAAATCTACATCAAGTTAAAAATAATTACAAAATAAATATTAGAATATTAATATAATAACTACATGTAAAATGATTCACGGGACACGAACCCTGGAGTAATTCACACAAGGGTTAGAGACTCGGGAGGTTCGAGAAGGAACCGATCTTAAAGATCTGAAATGCTCATAATAACTAAAGAAGGTTCAAAAATCTTTAACACAGACACCAAACCAGTTTGCTTTAAATGTTACAGAAACTCTAAATAAACATACCAGAAAAACTGAAAGCTGTAAAGTTTGTCAGGAGAACTTTGGAAGCTGATCTCCTGCACTTATAACACACAGTAGAAGGGAAACTCCACGCAAATCTCCAACGCTCTTCTTTGGACGTCAGCTGTCTTTTGTTCTCTGTGGAGATGATCTCACACTGCTTCTGAAACTGCTCAGGTACAGAGACTGGACTGAACACGAGAGACAACAACACTGTCCTTCAGGAAGATCTGGAGAACTGCTCAGGTACAGAGACTGGACTGAACATGAGAGACAGCAACACTGTCCTTCAGGAAGATCTGGAGAACTGCTCAGGTACAGAGACTGGACTGAACATGAGAGACAACAACACTGTCCTTCAGGAAGATCTGGAGAACTGCTCAGGAACAGAGACTGGACTGAACATGAGAGACAACAACACTGTCCTTCAGGAAGATCTGTAGAACTGTCCCTCAACACTAAAAATAAAAGAGTTTGGAAGAGAAAGATGTAGAAAGATTGAGGACTTTTGCACAGTGCTGTAGATGTAAATTGGTTTTTGAATTTTACTTTGTCAAATTTAATTTCAGTTTTTCTTTTTTTAAAGAAAGGTGGGTGGGGTTCCTGTAAGTGAACCCTGTTGTCTTCTGGAAGGTGGGACCCTGAGCTCCTCTATACATTCTCCTGGTTCTCCATCTGGGATGTGTTTCCTCGCTGTGTTCCTGCTCCTCGTGGTGCTGATGGAGAGCAGCCTCTCTGGACCAGGTCTGGAGAATCAGGTACAGCAGCACATCTTCCTGACTGGCCACTTTAATGGAAACTCCAGACACTGTGTTTAACCTGATGGACCCTGCGTGTGTGTTCTGACTCTGTCTGGGTTCTGGTTCTGTGTGTTTATTCAGGAACACCAGCTGCTCAGAGTCCGACTGAGAGAGTCACGGCACACACTGCCTCAGGTGAGATGGCCTCGACACATACAGCAGGACAAAGCAGCGGCAGGGCTAAACAGCTGGAGGCTTATCGAGCAGGCTGTGTTTAACGGGCTGACCAGTTTAGAAACTTTGAGAAAGAGTGTGTGTATGTGTGTGTGTGTGTGTGTGTGTGTGTGGGTGGATGATTTGGGCTGAAAGGTGAGATTCAGATTTGTTTTATTCTCTTCTCACCCCTGTTCACTCTGTTCACTCTGCTGCAGGACCCCTCCACCCTAAAAAAACCCCCATTCAGTCTGAAGTTCCAGAAATGTGCTCAGGTATCTTAATACACACACACACACACACACACGCACACACACGGCTCAGGAGTCTAGAACACTTTAGTAGTGGGTGGAGTCTGGAACACATTCATGGGCGTAGCTGTGTATGAAATGAGAATCTACATTAGCTTGTGTGTGTGTGTGTGTGTGTGTGTGTGTGTGTGTGTGTCAGGTTGAAACAGGAAGTGAGGTTCCTCAGGTGAGTTTCTCCTTGCTGGTTGAAAACCCTCTTAAGGGAACTGACCTATCACAGCTGGGCATCCGCGACACCGTCTCTGACATCATACTCCTACAGACCAGTGGGAACGTCCAGGAGACAGGATACCAGACCTTTAAAATAGACTCACTGCTTGGTAAACACACACACACACACACACACACGTACACGTGCTTAACACAAGGGATAGTGTAAGGTTAACAGGAAACTGTGTGTGTAGCTGGTTCCAGTTATGAAGTGAACTACACGGCCAGTATTAAAGGCAGCAAGAATGAAGTTCTGTCTCTTCCAGCGTTCCTCACATTCTTCAATGCCTCCCAGGTACTTTACACACCGGCAAATAAAACCACACCGGATTGGCTGGCTGATTGAGTGTTTGCTCAATCGATCAATTAAATGATTGTTTAATTTCTGTTTTTTTGTAGAATGAGATTCATATTTTGGGGCCTATGGTAGCAAACTTCAGTCTGAGACTGAACACTACTGGAAAGGTACACACACACACACACACACACAGGCCGTGTTGCTGCTCCACACAGTGTGTATGCTCTCCTCATTTCACCGATTGGACCCACCTGTGTCCAGCAGGCGGCAGTGATGTCCTTTAAATCCCAGCAAACTCTTCTTCACTCTTCTTCAGTCATTAATCAGCTCTTTATTCATCAATAATGACATTAATAATCTTATTAATGATGCAGTTCATGTGATTATTGTTGCTTCTAATGATGTACATATTCATGTTATTGTAATTAATATGCTGTAATATTTAATCATCATTCTGTAGTCATTCAAGTAAATCTGTTGCAATTTCTATAGTGACCATCACTGAAATTCTGCTGTGTGTGTGTGTGTGTGTGTGTGTGTGTGTGTGTGTGTGTGTGTGTCTGTTCATTCTCAGGAGAACGTAAACCATGTGTTCCACTTTGCTGGGTTCTGCGGGGCGTTTCTGGGCTCCACACTGCTATTCTCTCTCACTCTGTTCTTCACCTCCTGCCTCATTAATAAATGCTGCACACACTCCTCCCAAATCAGGGTCAGTCTTACACACACACACACACACACACACACACACATACATACATACATTCACCAACCGGAGGATATTCTAAAGGATTTTGTGATGATGTCCTTTAGAGGAGACGGGGCCTAAGTGGGGGGGTGGAGACAGAGGAGGTGGTCTGCAGCATTAGGGAGTCGGCCAATCAGGAGGCAGAGCGTGAGGATAAAATTGTTGACATCATGGCACTGGAGGACCCGCAGAACCAGTTTCCAGCCCTGGAAAAGTGAGCATCAAACCATAATCCCTAATCCCTAACCCTGACTCCCTAATCCTTCCTTCCTTACTCCCTAATCCTTACTCCCTAACCCCTAATCCTTACTCCCTAACCCCTAATCCTTACTGCCTAATCCTTACTTCCTTACTCCCTAATCCTTACTTCCCTACTCCCTAACCCCTAATCCTTACTCCCTAACCCCTTTTCCTTTCTGCCTAATCCTTACTTCCTTGCTCCCTAATCCTTACTCCCTAACCCCTAAACCTTACTCCCTAATCCTTACTCTCTAACCCCTTACATCTAACCCTTAGATGTTAACCCTTGGGGTGGTTTTGGTCTAGTGGTGGTTCTTGTCTATGGACCTGTGGCTCAAGAGGTCCCAGGTTCAAATCCCACCTCCAGCACTACCACCACTGGGTCCCTGAGACCCTGAACCCTGAATCAAAACTAAAACTCAGGGACAAACGTGGCAGATCAGTAAATTCAAGTTTGTTGAGGGTGGTGCGGGGAGACGCCAGTGTCTCAGGGTGCTCTCGTGTTTGTAAAACACCTGGATCTGTCCCAGGACCTTGTTAGTCGGATCTGTCCTTGTTAGTGGGCTGTAATAGGAGTCATTACTGCACTCTTCAACCTGACGGTCTGTGCGGTGAGATCAAAACAGATCTGATTCCTTTCTCTCTGTCTGAGATGGACGGCCGTCCTCCACCTGTGTGGTGGACAGTTTAGGTATTTCTGGAAAGCAGGTCCATCGATCTCCGTCAGGGTCTCCTGAGTTCCACACCAGCTGCTACACAGAGTCGGCAAAACTACCATCATCTTATTTCTCTCCCGACCTGAACTTCAGATCAGCTCCATCAGACCGGCTCTTCTGCAGGAGCTGCTGCCACGAAGATTAAAGCTTCACCCACAGAGCTTCACCATTAGATCATCAACCTCCAGTTACAGTCTCCAGTGGACTCTTTTACTTTTACTGGAACTCATATTTACTGCAAACTACCACTGCACTGGATTTTTCTCTTTCTTTCTTTCCTTCCTTTTTTTTCCGGTGTCAACCAAGAGAGGATGGGTTCACCTTTTTGGTCTTGGTTCCTCCCAAAGGTTCTTCCTCCCGATTGGGGAGTTCTGCCTGTGTCGCCGCCAGCTTACCCAACTGGGGCTCGGACCGGATTCTGGAAAGCTGCTTTGTGACGACAACAGTTGTAAAAAGTGCTTCATAAATAAAGTTGAAAGTGCTCCAGGGGGGGACTGTCCCTGTAATCAGGACATGGAAGTCGCTCTGGATAAGAGCGTCTGATAAATGCTGTAAATGTAAATGTACCCCTAACCCTTACTAATCCCTAACCCCTAACCCTTACTAACTAATCCCTAACCCCTAACCCTTTTTCCATGATACCTAAGCCCTAATCTGTAATTCTCTAACATCTCTAACTTGTGTGTGTGTGTGTGTGTGTGTGTGTGTGTGTGTGTGTGTGTGTGTGTGTGTGAGTGAGTGTGGAGAGGGCGGCGCTCCTGCAGGGGGCTCAGGGGGTGGAGTGTGTGAGGTTGCAGATGGTGAAGGGTGTGTTCGGGGTGCTGCTGGGGGGTTTGGGTGGGGCGGGGCGACAGGTGGAGACTGTGATCCAGGGTCAGGTGACCGGGTTGGAGGGAAAACTGCAGGAGGAGCAGGAGATCCGACTCGCCCACCTCGCCTCGCAGTTCAGCCTCCAAACTCAAAAGGATCTAGAAACACAACGTCGCACACACAGCGGGCAGAAAACACACACTGAGAGATTGTACCAACACACACAACAGCAGGTAACATACACACACCACCCAGAAATGCACACACACACACACACACACACACCACCCAGAAATGCGCACACACACACACACACACACACACCGCCCAGAAATGCGCACACACACACACACACACACACACACACCCCACCCAGAAATGCGCACACATACACACACCACCCAGAAATGTGCGCACACACACACACACACACCCCACCCAGAAATGCGCACACATACACACACCACCCAGAAATGCGCGCACACACACACACACATCACCCAGAAATACACACACACACACACACACATCACCCAGAAATACACACACACATACGTTTTGCATACAAGCTTGAATAAATGAGTTTGTGTACGTTACCTGCTGTTGCATGTGTTGTGTATTTCTGGGTGGTATGTGTGCATTTCTGGGTGGGGTGTGTGTGTGTGTGTGTGTAGGAGGTGTTGGAGTGTGCGCTGCTGCTGGAGAAGTTGCAGAAGTTGGAGCAGGAGGAGTTGCAGCGCTCCTTGCTGGTGGGACATGAACGAGCCTCTGTGCAGGTCCAGAGACACACTGCGCTGCTCAGGAGAACCGAGCTGCACACCATCTTCAGTGAGGAGCTGCAGGAGGCGTCCCGGACCGGACTGCTGGACCCAGACTCCACTCGCACTCTGCTGCACCTCTACTACACCTGCCAGGTGAGCCACACGCGCAACGCCACAGAACACAGGCTCAGAACCACCCCATCGCTGACCCGTGTTCCCGGTCTGCCTGCAGGATCGCCTGGAGGAGGTGCTAGACTTATATGTGGCCAATCAGAGAGCAGCACTGAGCGAGCGACAGGCACAGAGGCGGTTCCTGCTGCAGGGACTGCAGGGTCTGCTGGAGGCGCTGTGGGACACATTCAACACCTCCTCGCGGCAGATCAACAGCTGGATCTCCGAAATACGCAGGTATACCTTCACCATTGTCCCTCCATCATCATCATCATCATCCCTCCATCCTCCTCCTCTCCATCATTCCCCATCATCAACCCCCCATCTGCCTATTCATCAACATCATTCCATCATCATCACTCCATCTTCCTTCTTCACTTCTGTGTGTGTGTATGTAGGGAGTGTGTTCTCTCCGATCAGGTGTGTGTTCAGCAGTTGGAGCAAGCTCAGTTGGATTTGATTCGTGTGAAACAAAATTTTGAGGAAACTCTTCGCCGCCGGTGCCGCACCTCACACTGTGACATCATCAGAAAGAGACGAGCACAAATATCCCAGATAGTGAGCCCTTGCCCTGTCCTAAACCTGTCTTCAAACTTACCTCACCTTGTCCTCACCTTTTCCTGGCATAGATTTATTTATTTTTTTTATTTCATAGATTTACTTTGTTGGTGAAGTTTATAATGGGGTGTGTGTGTGTGTGTGTGTGTGTGTGTGTGTGCGTGCGTGTAGCTGTGTGAGCAGAAGTGTGAGCAGCAGGAGTTAGGGTGTGTGTGTGAGGGGACGGTGGATCAGTATTTGTTACGTTGGCAGACGCTCCTCTCTGCTCACAGTATACAGTTCTCAGAACTCATCGCACACCTGGACCAGGAGGCAGCGGCGGAGATACGCAAGGTACGCACACATACACGGACACACACACACGCACACTCTGTTTGGGCTGTGATTTTTGTTGTGTGCTGCAGATTCTGCTGCGAGTGCTTCAGGAGGCTGCGATGGAACTGAAGACGCTAGGAGTTGCTGTCTCTCAGGCTCTGCGGTCACTGGGTGTCCCACGCTGGCTTCTGCACACGGATGTTGGGGGACAGGCTGTGTCCGAAGCCCAGGACAGGTTGTGTGTCCAGAGGAGGGAAGCAGCCGCGACTCTGCGAGTGACACAGAGCTCCATCGAGCTGCACAGACTGCAGCAGCTGCAGCAGCAGAGACACCTGAGACAGAGACTGTCCCAGTACTGCAGGTACCACTACACTTCACATGTTTTCACAGAGAGACAGACCCTCAAAGAGCAAAACAGGGACAGGGAGAGGGGGACCCCTCAGAACAGGAGGAGGGACCACCACCCAAGAACCGGTTCACACCAGATAGGAAACAGCAGGAGGAGGGAATGTTCTGCCGCTCTAGATCTCCATCCTGTCCTCCAGAGGGGACATTCATAAAGTTTTATTTCATTTTGCTCAAAGAGCAGTTCGGTTAATGAAAGTATGAGACCCAAGACTCTGCAGCGGTTCTTCAGTCAAGGCGGTTCTTTAGTCAATGTTAATGACATCATCATCACATGATGTCACTGATGTCCATCCTTTCTCTTCCTTTTCCTCTTTCTTCTTTTCTTCCTCCTACTTCTCTTTTTCTCTTCTTCCTCCTCAACCCTTCCCGCTGCAGGAGTGTGTGTATGTCTCAGTGGGCTCTATCGGAGGCTGATCTGCTGCATGTGAGGTTGGAGTGTGTGAAGTGTGTGTGTCGTCTGGATAGATGTCTGGTGCCACTCGTTCTCTCACGGGCTGACCCGAATGCCACACCCACCAATCTCACTGGCCTGCCCTCTCATCCTGACCCCGACACTGACCCCTATGACCCCTCCATGACCCTCAGAGACACAAAGGTGAGACTGTTCCTCTTTAATGTGAATTTATTATTTATTCACCAAACCTGATCAGATGAACCACAAACACAAGCCTGAGGAGATGAACAGCTTCATAAAGTCACACTGCAGGAAACTCCGCCCCTCTTCGAAATCCCCCAGAATTCAGTGTGTAAACAGGGCGGTTCTGATTGGGTTATGTGTGAGTCAGAACTGTCCCCAGTGTGCGTGAGTGGAACCGGACAACTGAAGTGGTGAGCAGTAATGTGTGTAGACGTGTTAACAGAATGAGACGCACACACACACATATATATTCTTTAATCCTGTTCCACGACCCTAGTGCGGTGAACTGCATGATTGCTCATCCCTAAATCCTGCTTTAATTCTGAGGGTGTTTCTGTAGAAGGTGCTGAACTGTGGAGAGCTCCCCCTGGAGGCTGACGTTTGTGCAAGATACAGAGGAGAAGTTCAGAGCTTCAGGAGGATGTTGGAGAAGAGAATTCAGCTCCTCCAACAGGAGAGAGAGACCAGAGATAGAGAAGAAGTGAGGAGAACCCACACCAGAGTTTACATTAAATTACATTTATATTATATTATATACACCTACATGTAAGCCAAGCTGAGCGTTCGATTCTTCAGTTCCACTTTAAATTGTGCAGCTGTGAAGTTCTGGAGTCCACACATCATTGGAACTGCTGCCCCTTTAAAGGTGACATGAAGATTCTGAACTTCAGTGTGGGATTCTTACCTTTGGATCCATGAACCAAGTGGTCAATGGTTCGAATCCCACCTCTAGCACTACCACCATCAGGGTTCCTGAGCAAGACCCTCAATGAAACTGAGTTGCTCCAGGGACAATCAAGGTTAGGGTTATCAGGACATTGAAGTGGCTCTGGATAAGAGCATCTGCTAAACACACACACACACACACACACACACACACACACATGTATCAGAGCTGATGCATCCTGATGTGTGTTTGAGGACCCTGACTGCATATCTTTCTGCTCCCAGTTGTGGGTGTGTGAGGACTTGGAGCAGGAGGTGTGTGTGTGTGAGCAGAGAGTGGCGAGTGAGCTGGCGGGGCTTCAGTGGGAGCGAGTGAAGAGCAGGAGCAGAGTCCTGGAGACACACTCTGCCCTGCTGTCCCTCCAGAACTTCCTCCTTCAGCATCTCCGACACACACTCCCTTCAGAGGAGCTTTCACACTCCATTCAAACACATGGCCTGGTGAGTACACACACACACACACACACACAACCCTCAGAGGAGCTCTCACACTGCATACACACACAGACTGGTGATTGCACCAAACTACACACACAGATCTAACAGCAGCATCTCTAAATCTAGGCTTTAGAGGAGGCGGAGCTTCAGTTGCAGAAGGAGGAGTCACAGTGGGAGGAGTTAGCATTTGGGCATGGCTCTGATAAGGTGCTGGATGATGATGATGATGATGAAGAGTTGCTCAGTGTGGAGAAAGACTGCAGGATGGTTGCTGTCCTGCAGGAGGCACTCTGTAAGAGACAGGAGCTCACACACACTCTCACCCAAAAGTGAGTACACGCACACATAAACACACATTAAAACACAAACACACACACTTACATTACAATCTCACAGTACTCAGTAATAGTGTATAATTCACACACACATTGTCACACACTCCTCGGCCAATCGGAGTTCAGAGATGATGGATGGCTGATATTCACTTCTGGAGCTCCATAAAGAAATGAAAGATATTTACATTGAATTTTTGGGTTTTTTTGATAAATTTAACTGCCCTTTAATTGTGTGTGTGTGTGTGTGTGTGTAGGTTGAGGGAGGCAGGCAGGAGGCAGCAGGTGATGAAGGATCTGAGGGACCAGCTGGAGCTGAGGCACCTCCATACACTCTGTGACCAGGTGACCCCTCCACTGTCTGCAGTGTGTGTGTGTGTGTGTGGGATATGTTGTTGTCTGCAGTGTTGGTGAAGCTCAGTGGGGGGTGTGTGTGTGTGTGTAGGATATGTTGCTTTCTGCAGTGTGTGTGTGTGTGTGTGTGGGATATGCTGTTGTCTGCAGTGTTGGTGAAGCTCAGTGGGGTGTGTGTGTGTGTGTGTGTGTGTGTGTGTGTGTGTGTGGGATATGCTGTTGTCTGCAGTGTTGGTGAAGCTCAGTGGGGTGTGTGTGTGTGTGTGTGTGTGTGTGTAGGATATGTTGTTGTCTGCAGCGTTGGTGAAGCTCAGTGGGGTGTCGGACGTGGTTCTCCAGGAACTCCTGCGTCTCCTGCTACCTACAGTACCTGAAGGAGAACTACAGTTACTTACAGATGCACTCAGTCCTAAACCAGGGTAACACACACACACACACACACACACACACACACACACACACACAGATGGGCCATAAACAGAGGTGCATTTCTGATCACTGGCAGTGACTTTTTTTTTTGTCATTGTGAAACAGCACACAGTTGAACCACACACACCGTCCAGCAGGGGGCAGCTATTGAAAGCACCCGGGAAGCAGTGACTGGGACAGTACTTTGCTCAAGGGTGCTTCAGGGCAACCTACTGGTCTGGGATTCAATCCCATGTGGCCAACTCCCTAACCACTAGGCTACCGATGCCCCTGAGGAGTTGAGAGGTTCTCAGGTTCTCCATAATGGTCCAGCACTTTGATCCAGAACCAGTTGTCCAGGGTCTTCACCCCGCCTGAGCAGACCCTCTGTCTCTCCCTTGTCTGGTCTACTGCTGTACTTAGAACAGAATAGAATAGAACAGAATAATCCTTTATTATCCCACAAATGGGAAATTCGGGTGTTACAGGGCTCTTTATCAAGAAGAACAAGAAAGAAAGAGAGAATATATAAAACACACGGAAAGACATCCATATACAGAGCTATATATACATAATTACAGGGCAGTTAAGAAAGAAAGAATATAGAAACCGGAAAGATAACCATATACACAGAGAGCATATAATAATATAATAATAAATTATAAATAAATAAATTATAAATAAATAAATGTAAGTGTAATAATAATAATGATAATAAATGGGTGATATTAAATAAGTAATGCTGTGTTGAGTTGTGGAGTCTGATTGCTGCAGGTAGGAATGACCTGCGGTAGCTCCTTCTTCACTGCGGGTGTAACAGTCTGCTGCTGAACGAGCTGCTCAGTGCTCCTACAGTCTCCTGTAGGGGGTGGGAGGTGTTGTCCATGATGGATGTTAGTTTGGAGAACATCCTCTCCTCCCCTACCTGCTCGATGGACTTGAGCGGACAGTCCAGGACAGAGCTGGCCCTCTTGACCAGTTTGTTTAGTTTCCCTCTGTCCCTCTCTGAGACTCTTCCACACCAGCAGACCACAGCGTAAAAAACAGCCGACGCTACCACAGAGTCATAGAAGGACCTCAGAAGATTCCTGTTCACCCCGAAGGACCTCAGCCGTCTTAGCAGGTGAAGACAACTGAGGCCCTTTCTGTACAGAGCATTGGTGTTAGTCCTCCACTCCTCCACTGTCTCAATGCACAAACCCTGGATGTCCACCGGTGTGATGGGGGGTGACTTCCTGTGAAAGTCGATCACCAGCTCCTTCGTCTTGCTGGCATTGATGCGCAGGTGATTTTGATCACACCATCTGACGAAGTCCCTGATGACCCCCCTGTATTCCTGCTCATTCCCCTCCGACACACCACCAACAATAGCGGTGTCGTCGGAGAACTTCTGCAGGTGACAGGTGTCCGTGTTGTGTTTGAAGTCTGCCGTGTACAGGGTGAAGAGGAAGGGGGAGGACTGTTCCTTGTGGGGCTCCAGTGCTGCAGACCACCACCTCAGACACACAGTCCTGGAGTCTCACATACTGGGGTCTACTGGTGAGGTAGTCAATAATCCACTCAGACATGTGATGGTCCACACCCACTCCCTCCAACTTCCCCCTCAGAACTGAAGGCCGGATCGTGTTGAAAGCACTGGAAAAGTCAAAGAACATGACTCTCACAGTGCTCCTGTCACTCTCCAGGTGAGTGAGGGCCCGATGCAGCAGGTAGATGACAGCGTCATCCACCCCAATGTGCGGCTGGTATGCAAACTGCAGCGGGTCCAGGTCCCTCCTGACCAGAGGACGAAGGTGATGGAGGATGATCCTCTCCATAGCCTTCATCAGGTTTGAAGTGAGGGCGACGGGTCTGAAGTGGTTCGGCTCCTTGGGGTGCGACGTGTATTTACACCCCCAGGAGGATGGGTTCTCCTTCAGAGTCCCAGTTCTGCTCTGGTTCTTCCTCCAGTTCTTCAGTCTTTTTTAACTGTCTGTCTGTCTAATAAAGCTGTCTTCTGATGCAGACAGACATCTGGATGCTGCGGGGAGTTGGTGCAGAGACTGCGGAATGACATCATAAGCAAAAACCTACTGCTCACAGACCGAGAGACAGACAGGTCAGTCTGATCTGTCTTATTACTGTGAGTGGGATTTACTGGACTTTTGAATGAGCTGAACGCAGAACAGGGCAGCCAATAAGAAATTAGCTCATTTACATATCAAAGTAACACCGCCCCCCTTTCTGTTGTAAGACATAAAGTTTACTTTGAAATCAGTCGTTTAAGAATAAAATCTGAGGATTTACTAATTATATTTTTGGCAGAAAATCCACACAAACATCATTGAAAAATTAAATAGAATAAAAAAAAATCTATTTTCCCAGTCAGACTCTTTTAAGAGGTTAGGACATTTTTTGGGTCACACAAACACCACAATTCATCAGAACATCCATTAACACCGACCTGGAGCCCTGATTGGTCAGAAAAAGTGATTGCTTATTGGCTAGTTTGCATATCATTGCTTTCCTGTGATGTCAGATGGTGAGATTTTTCAGATCTTTCAGCAGTTTTTTTTTTTTCCTTTGTTTTTTTAGCTTTTCTTGGGCGATGAATACTGTTTGTCCTGAGAGTGTTTTATTGATAAATTACAGAAAATAACAAGTCTACTAAAATATAATTGCTTTTTGGGTCTCATGGTTACCGTTGATATGGTGTTAGGATGGTGATAATGAACGTAACCCTTCTAGTTTCTGGGCTGTGGAAGGGGTTGAGATGGTAAATAACCGCTGTCGTCTCCATGCACTCCTCAGACTCCAGAAGAAGAAGCAGAATCTTCTGCAGAACCTCTTCTCCATTTCTCCTGCAGAACCCTCTAAGCACACACTGAAGGGTTCAGGGGAGGAAAGTGCAGCTCAATACCCACCAGCCCCCCTGGCACCCCCCCCATCCACCACAGGTCCCAGGCTGGTGATGGGAGGGGCCAAAGAGAAAGAGGTGTGGCCTACAGAGTCTACATGCGGGCTTGAGGTGGGTGTGGCCATCAAGAGTTCAGTGTCTGGAGAGAGACTGTTTATTTTCCACAGCCCCCAACCAGCCAACCAGGAACAGACCTCACACACCACTAACTCCTCCCAGCCCTCAGCCCAGCACCGCAGGAAGAAAAGAAGCTTCCTCCGCTTTAAGAAGGGAAGTGTGGCTCCTGAAGAGCAGACATGATGCAGGAGAACCTGACAGAGTGAGTGACAGGTGTTCATCATCCAAGACTAAGTTCTTACTGGAACTTTATCTGACCATTCAAACCAGAACCTCCTCTAACTCTTCCAGAAAACATGCTCCAGACTGTCTCTCCAGTGATGGTGAACAAAACCTGATGCCCCAAATCTGTGTATGTTCTGTCCCCCAGTGAAGCTCCACGTGTCTCGAGTGTCTCTGTGGGACAGTGCTGATGGTAAAATAGTCTGAACTAAATCAAACCTCATTAATGCTGCAATCAAATCCTCACAGCAGGGTTCCGTGTAGAGCCTGTTGGTGTAGCACAGGCACACACTCCTCCTTTAACAGTGTGAATTTGAAGAGAAAAAAAAAAGTGCTGAAGGAGTGTGTACACCTTCACACACATGCAGTTGAATTTAAATAAAGAGAAAAATGACGTGTGTGTTTTGTGTCTTGAAGCGGTTCATCTCCTGGTGATGGACCCTCTGGAGGAGAAATGACTTTTCCGCTCAGAGAATCATCAAAAGGCCAAAGGATTTCTTTACTCACACAAACAAAGACGCAGAAGGGCCGTGTGTCTTCAGGCTCTCTGGACACATCTGGAGATGGATGGTTTAATTTGAAGACACACACTACAGTACACACAAAACGGTGAGAAAGGCTCGGGTTAATGTCTCTGTCTCCCAGAATACCTCCAGCATTACTGTGGACAGTTTCCCAGGACGGGTCAGTCCAGCACTTCCTGTGGGTGTCCACTTTCCTTCTGTGCTCTACTGGACTTTTCCCACCATTCAGGGATTTGGATTCTGCTGTGTGTGTGTGTGTGTGTGTGTGTGTGTGTGTATTATTTATTAGTGCTTGAGTTTCTTGTAGCCAATTCAGAGCCAAGTAGGACAGAACACAGCAGGAGGCCTGCAGCTCCTGGTGTGTGTGTGTGTGTGTGTGTGTGTGTGTGTAAGCGCTTTTGTCTGACACAAGTCAAAAAATTGAAATGTCAAAAAGTCCCTAAATAAACAAACCGGAGAAATGCTGATTAATTTAATTAAATGTAAAAATGAATGGGTCGTTCCTGTTGTTTCCATGATGGTTGCTATGGTATCCCAGTTAGTTGCTTGGTTGTTGCCAGCTGATTCGCTATAAATTCTCCATTTACTCTTCAAACAACACAATATAGCACATCATCACTTCATCAGTTCACTGATGGGAGGTCAGCCAGAACATCACCCTTCATACAGGAACCCTGAGGAACCTGAGACACACACCAGTCCATCACATGACCTGCATAAAGTTTATTAGTTGATTTCACACAAAGAAGAATCAGAGTCACGCAGGGGGCAGCAGAGAGTCACACACTGAGGAAGGGGACCGATGATGTTTACCTAGCAGTCCTCACCACACACACAGTGTAAGGCAAAAGGGCAGGTGTGTGTGTGTGTGTTCGTTCATAAAGACAGGAGAGAAGATGGGGGAGGGTGGCAGCATCACACTGGGTTCAGATTTAGCTACAAAACACTGTTTCTCTGAGGGGTGTTGATGATGTCTCCATCCTGCAGATTGTCCTGAGCCAACAGTGAAGATGTTTGAGTCCCACTTTCCTGTTTAGACCTGAAAGACAGAAAGAGAGAAGATGAATAATTAACACAGACGAGAGAAAGAGGGAGAGAAAGAGAGAGACAGTAGTTCTCACTTGTCTCTGTTGAAGATGATGAACTCCTGAGTGATGGATTCTAAACACTGCTGCAGGTGGGGGGGCTGGAAACACACACACACACACACACACAGGTCGGCCTTATATTAGTGTATCTATATATATGGCTGTCTGTCTGTGTGTGTGTGTGTCAGTGTATCTGTGTTTACCTGTGTGTGTGTTCAGGGATTCCTCTGTGCTGTGTCTAACAGTGTGTATTAGAAGTACAGAGTGTTTATTAGGTGTGTGTGTGTAAACGGACCAGTGTGTTGGGGGTTTTGTGAGGGTCTCTGGATTTACTCTTATTCAGTCTCTTCTTCTTCTTGTGCAGCGGCTTCGACTCCAGAATCATCTCCTCCAACTCGAATGTGGGGTCACAGTTCAGACTTCCCCTCTGACACACAGACAGAACGAAAGAGAGAGAGAGAGAGAGAGAGAGAGAGAGAGAGTGTGTGTGTGTTCAGGTGTGAACTGTGGTGCTGTGAGACTCTACACTGTTACACGTAGAATCTGCTCATCTTTTAAAACGGTCCACACACACACACACACACACACACACACACACACTCGTTGTATTTTAAGCATTAAAGTCCCCCGTCTGCCCACCACTGTCTGGCATCCAAATAAAGGTTGAATTTGGGTCAAAATGCTCAGAATAACACTCTGCAGCAGCCCACTCACTCTCTCTCACACACACACACATTTTCACTTGGTATAACTTTGCTCTTCTCAGTTGTGTAAATAGTTCTTTCAGCTCCTTTGAGGGGAAAAGTGTTTCTCTTCTGAAATGTCACTCAAGGGTTGGGGGAGGGTGTGGTGGGTGCGAGGCGTTTCTTTTTAAGACTCAGTAGAAGATCACTCTTCTGAAGCTCTGAGCTCTAAGCTGGGAGGGTCGGAATAAGAATGTTCCCCCTGAGAAACACATCAACCCCCACTCCATCCTCCCAAAGCCGCACTGACAGTGTGTGTGTGTGTGAGAGAGTGTGGGTGTGTGTGTGAGTGTTTGTCTCACATTAGGGGTGAAACCTGGTGGAACTTTTTTCTCCAGAATGGCATCCCAGTTCACATCAGCCAGATAAGGAAGATTCTGAACATCAGAAATACACGACAGACGACTCTCAGGGTCTTTGGTGAGCAGCTACACACACACACACACACACACACACACACACAGGAAATGTTCAGTTAACTCTGAGTGTGTGTGCGTCTGGTTAGCTGTGGTCCCTGCAGCAGATCCTCACCCTGCGCAGAAGAGAGACCGCACCCTTCGACCAGGTGGACGAGTAACGTATACGGTCCCCTCGGAAAATTCTAAGGACATCGTCCACAGCTGTGCTGGAGTGAATGTCATAAGGCCGCTGAGAGAGACAGAGAGACAGAGACAGACAGCATGCAACATTTGTAACACTATGTCCACAAGAAACATGTTCAGTTCACGGCGACCAAACAGGGACGATTTAAAGGAACGGTCTGTTGAATAACTGAATGTCCTCTTCCTGGGGTTTACTTCCTGTGTGCAGACAGAATAAAAGAACTTGGGCTAGATTCCTAAACCCAATCAACTACACAGGGTGAAAATGTGAAAATGTCCTAAAAAATGTGGCCAAGCTTCTACATTGTGCAGTTATAAGTAACACAGTCATCACACAACATCCTGACTTTACCCATTTCACCTCGTCCAGCTCGGAGCTGGTGGACTGAAAAACATGCTTTTATGAGCCGTGTTATACATCTTTACCAGGGTGCCAATAATTATGGAGCTGCCAGGTCACGAGTGAACGAATGAGCTGATTTCCTAAACAAATCACTAGAACCAGCAGAACAAGGGCTGTTAGGTCAGATATGGAAATCATGGTGGATCAGCGGCGAGGACACTAATGTCCTGCTCTCAGGGACACCCTTCTCTCACCATTCACAGATAAAAGTTGCGATCAGAAAGACTCTTGAAGCAGCTGCTGCTCTCTGGTCTCAATGCTGTTCTTCATCTTCTCAGGAAGGTAAGGGTACGTATCGGTTCCTCACAGTAGAACCGGTGTGTCTCAGTGGTACGTCACTGCCCGTGTTCTACGGATAGCAAAGAGTGAATGTTTAAATTCCAGCTTTTTTCAGGATGATCATGAAGAACATGTGCAAGTGGAAGTGCAGATGCTCCAGTCCTCCAGAACAGGTTCTTCATGATTAGCCGCTTCTACTTTGTGTTTTGTTGCCCATTTCTACCAGCAGTACGAGGAGCATCCTGTTGATAGTAATCCTGTCGTCGCCATGAGTGGCAGAGTTCGAGAGTTCGTATCACTTCATCTGCACCAGTTTTTTCCTGGTTGAGAAACCTGGAGCTACGGGTGATAAAAACAAGGCTAACGAGTTCACACCTACTTAACACACAAACAGAACACACATCACGTCTCCCTCTTCCCATCTAATCTATCCATCTATCCTTCCAATCTGCATTTTTATGTATTTCATTGTGTTTCACTATGTGTTGTGTGTTTCACAATAACAACTAGTCACTTTCACTTGTGAGAGAACCTACCCAGGCTCGTAGGAGCTCATATGCTGTGATGCCCAAGGCCCACCAGTCTACAGGGTAGGAATAACCTGGACCACCATCCACAAAGGACTGGAACATCTCTGGAGCTATAACAAACACGAAAACACACACACACACACACACACACACACACACACACACACACACAGAGTAAGGCTTGGCAGGATGTTAGTGAGGAAGTGTATGTCTTTGGAGGCTGTTCTTCATGTCTCACAGTTTCTACACCTTCAGTTCCTTCTTTACAAACACATGGTTTTCCCCCTTTATCATCTTTACCATTATCTCTGAGCAACATGTGCAAATATTTTCCAGACTTTTCAGGTTTTAGGTCTTCCATGTGGTGCTGCCAGAGAAAACACACTTCTGTATCGAACAAGTGTCTGTCTGCTGCTTTGCTGATATTAAACTGCATGTTTTATTGGGTACAATCAATTGGGTCAGGTGTGTCTCAGGCAGGAGAAGAGAAAGCAGGTGTAGGTGTTCGTGTGATATTCACCCATGTATGGCTTAGTTCCAGCCATGGACGTGGCCTTCTCAGAGTCCTTCAGCACTGTAGCGATGTTGAAGTCTGTGATGTGCACATGACCTGGGATACACACACGCACACACTCTCAGACTGAAGGAGCAAGTAATGAGTAACATCTTGTACTGTTTTGAAATGTAGGTCAAATGACTTCCTAGGGTTTAAAAATCACATGATGGGAAAGTTGTGGATTCAACTAGTAGGTTCCCCTGAGGTTCCCTTGATTGAGGTACCATTCCCAACGCTGCTCCTTGGGCACTGGATGTTTACTTTCACTTCCAGTTTCACTTCACATCACCTTAAGTGTTACTACACAAGTTATCAGTTCACAGCCTGAAACCTCCACGTCATTCTGAATCAGGTCCTCTTTATTAATGTTGGACAGTTTAACAAGGTTTGGATGAAAGTAAACCATAAATATCTACAAACACAGGCTGAAAACAGTTAACTTGTACTGGTGTTGGTGTACAGGTGTTGGTGTTATATAGGTGTTGGTCTAAAGGTGTACAAGTGTAGGTATACAGGTGTTGGTGTAAATGTTTACAGTTGTTGTAGGTGTACAGATGTTGGTTGTTGGTGTACAGGTGTAGTAGGCATAAAGGTGTTGGTGTAAAGGTGTTGTAGGTGTACAGGTGTTGGTGTACAGGTCTACAGGTTTTGTAGGTGTGCAAGTGTTGGTGTATAGGTGTTGGCATATAGGTGTACAGACGTAAGTGTACAGGTGTTGGTGTATAGGTGTACAGACTTAAGTGTACAGGTGTTGGTGTATAGGTGTAGAGACTTAGGTGTAGAGGTGTTGATGTAGAGGTGTTTTCTGGTGCACAGATCTTGGTTGTTGATGCACGGGTGTTGTAGAGGTGTTTTTGGTGTACAGGTGTAGGTGTACAGGTGCTGATGTAAAGGTGTTTTTGATGTACAGGTGTTGATGTAGAGGTGTTTTTGGTGTACAGGTGTTGGTTGTTGGTGTACAGGTGTAGGTGTACAGGTGTTTTTGGTGTACAGGTGCTGGTTGTTGGTGTACAGGTGTTGATGTAGAGGTGTTTTTGGTGTACAGGTGTTGGTTGTTGGTGTACAGGTGTAGGTGTACAGGTGTTGGTTGTTGGTGTACAGGTGTAGGTGTACAGGTGTTGGTTGTTGGTGTACAGGTGTTGATGTAGAGGTGTTTTTGGTGTACAGGTGCTGGTTGTTGGTGTACAGGTGTTGGTTGTTGGTGTACAGGTGTAGGTGTACAGGTGTTGGTTGTTGGTGTACAGGTGCTGGTTGTTGGTGTACATGTGTAACCCTAACCCTAGGAACAGTGTTAGTCTTACCGTGTTCATCCAGCAGGATGTTGTCTGGTTTTATGTCTCTGTAAAGAAAGAACAGAGTTACAGAGTTACGCATTCACGTCATCACTTCATCACATCACTTCATCAGATCATCACATCACTTCATCACATAATCACTTCATCACATCATCAAAAATCCCAGACCAGTAGTTTGCCCTGAGGTACCCTTCAGCAAAGGTACTGTCCCCATCACTGCTCCCCAGGCGCTTTAAATAGCTTCCCCCTGCTGCAGAGATAGCATTTAAATTAGCAGTGCTAATGCAGGCAACGGTGGTCTAGTGTTTAGGGACGAGGCCCCAGGACAGCAGGACCCGTCAGTAATGGACTCTGGACACTAATGTCCAATCAGATGTGTGAGATGTGTGTGCATGTGAGTGTGCGTTTGCGTGTGTATATGTGAGTGCATGTGTGTGTGTGTGTATGTGTGTGTGTGTGAGTGCATATGTGTGTGTGTGTGTGTGTGTGTGTGTGTGTGTGAGTGTGTGTGTGTATGTAAGTGCACGTGTGTATGTATGTGAGTGTGTGTGTGTGTGTGTGTGTGTGTGTGTGTGTGTATCTGGGGCAAATGGAGAATGAATAATAAACAATTGTCTCTGCTCAGACTTTGCTGCAGCATTACTTTACCTTCATATTTATATTTTCTATCAGATAGTTTATGGTAAAAACTCTGTTGCCCCTCAGTTGCAGCGCCACCTGCTGGGCATCCTTCAATATGGTACTGGACATCTGAACGTCCCTCACAGTCATGAGCTGGTGGTGGAGACGCTGCCTGGTGTCTGAGACGGTGTTTTAGTTCTGAGAAGATTCTGGACTAAAACTGAACCCAGTTCAGATGGACTATTTTACCATCATCACCGTCCCACAGAGACACTCAGAGACACACAGAGACACTCAGGGACACACAGAGACACTCAGAGACACATGGAGACACTCAGAGACACACAGAGACACATGGAGACACTGAGGGACACTCTGAGACACTCAGAGACACTGAGGGACACTCAGAGACACTGAGGGACACTCGGAGACACTGAGGGACACTCAGGGACACTCGGAGACACTCAGGGAGACTCGGAGACACTCAGGGACACTCAGAGATACATGGAGACACTCTGAGACACTGAGGGACACTCAGAGACTCGGAGACACTCAGGGACACTCTGAGACACGAAGACACTGAGGGACACTCGGAGACACTCAGGGACACTCGGAGACACTCAGGGAAACTCAGAGATACATGGAGACACTGAGGGACACTCAGAGACTCGGAGACACTGAGGGACACTCGGAGACACTCAGGGACACTCTGAGACACTCAGGGACACTCAGAGACACTCGAAGACACTGAGGGACACTCAGAGACACTCGGAGACACTCAGGGACACTCGGAGACACTCAGGGACACTCGGAGACACTCAGGGACACTCGGAGACACTCAGGGACACGGGGAGCTTCATATGAAAAGCAGAAATGGGACGTCTGGTTTCTTCTGCACAGCTGTAAATCTTCTAAACCTGAATCCGAGCGCATTCTTCTTTCTAAATGTGACGTTTATCAGAGTGAATCCAGACGGCAGGGCAGGACATGATTTTATTAGTTTGGATTTGATTGAATTATGAAGCCTGCTTGCTGGTCTACAGTTACAATCAAATATGGGTGATGACAGATGGCTGGATGGGTGGGTGGATGGATGGATGGGTGGGTGGATGGATGGATGGATGGATGGGTGGGTGGATGGATGGATGGGTGGATGGATGGATGGATGGGTGGGTGGGTGTATGGCTGGTTGGGTGGATGGATGGATGGATGGGTGGATGGATGGATGAAAGTCTCACCGGTGGATGATGTTGCTGGACTGTAAGTAGTCCAGAGCAAGGACGAGTTCACAGATGTACAACTTCACCGTTTCCTCTTTAAAGTGAACATTCTGGTGCAGGTGATAACGAAGATCTCCCCCCAACAACAGATCCACCACCATGAACATGTCCTCCTCATCCTGAAATGAATACCTGCAGAGAAAGAGAGAGACAGACAGAGAGAGAAATTTAACAGACTAATCAAATTCTCTCTCAGCTCAGCTGGTGTTGGCTAACCCTGGAGAAGATTCTAAAGCAGTTCCTAAACTGTGGATTAACTTTCCTATAAATCAGATTCAGATTAAAATCAGATGCAATGATGATGATTATTGTTGTTGTTGTATTTATCATAATAATAATTATTATAAATACATTCATCAATATTATTATTATTTATACTTATTATTATAATTACTACTACTACTATTATTATTAATATTATCATTATTATTATTATTATTATTCTGGTGAAGCAGAAGTTCTTTCTGCACTGTGTGAACTGCTGATCCAAACAAAAGCCTGAAGAAAAGCACAGCTGCACCAGAAGGACAAACCAGTCCCGCAAAAAGAACAGAAACAGGTCTTCACTGTCAAATACATAAATCTGACCACTGCTGCTTTAACATCAATCCCAACACCATTCCCAACACTAATCCCAGCAACAATCCCAACACTTATCCTAACACTATTCCCAACAACAATCCCAACACCAGTTACAACACTAATCCCAACACCAACCGCAGCGGCAACCCCAACACTTATCCCAGCACCAATCCCAACAACAACCCAAAATAACAACCCCAACTCCAATCCAAACACTAATCCCATCACAACCCCAACACTTATCCCAGCACCAATCCCAACAACCCAAAATAACAACCCCAACTCCAACCCATACATCAATCCAAACACTAATCCCATCACAATCCCAACACTAATCCCATCACAATCCCAACACTAATACCAGCACCAATTCCAACATAAATCCCATCAATAAGCCCAACCCCAACCCCAACACCATTCCCAAAACAGACATTTCAGTGTAGCCTAACCTCCTTTCATTCCCTTTTTATTAAATTCTTTATCTTCCCCTAACCCATCATCACCTCTTCACTTCCTCATCCCTTCCTTTCAATCCCTTCATCCTTTTATCCTTGTCTTCTAATCTGTCCATCCTCTTTTGCAGTCCAGTCAGGGTGGATGATGTATATTGATGTGCTTGGCAGGACCCAAGGGGACGCTGCCATAGCAATGCATTACCAAAACACCCCGCCGGGGAGCATGATGGGTCTGTTTCCTTAATGCGCGCGTGTGTGTATGTGTGTGTGTATGTGTGTGTGTATGTGTGTGTGTATGTGTGTGTGTGGTGGGAGGAAAATGGACTTTCTCTTCTTGCAGCGATGATCTTAGAGTTGTGCTGAAAAATGTAATCAGGTTTTAGGGGGACCTGCAGAAGAAACCCAGCACAAACTCATTACAGCTGTCAAAACCACTTAACTCCAAATTAAACCAATTAAATTAATCTCATTCAGTCAGCAATGATCAGGTCTGTGTTTGTGTGACGCTTACGGGAAATTCTGCTTCTACTGGCGTTCTATCTGTACAATACAGAACGATGCAGAGAATTGGAGAGCTTCATCGAGCTCTTACCGGCACAAAAGAATGTAGAAGAGCATTACAGACGAGTATAATAGAAAAAATAAAGAATATAATAATGTGTTTACTACAGAGTATTATAATGTGTTTATTAGGATGAGTTATAATAATGTATATAATGTAATATTATAGAGAGTTTTTAAACACGGTTAGTTTTTAAACACTGTTATTTTTAAACACTATTATTCTTTTTCCATCTGAAAATTATTTTCGAGAACAAGTTAGTCCTGGAGGGCTCAACATACAAAGCAGCTACTACACACACACACACACACACACACACACACACACGCACACACACAGATTCTCCGCTGGACCTGAAAATAGGACAGCGTATTAGAGCAGATTCATTATGCCCTCCCAGCCTTTATATAAGAACAGACACATCAGAGCGTTTTAACCACTGTGTGTGTGTGTGTGTGTGTGTGTGTGTGTGTGTGTGTGTGTGTGTGTGTGTGTGTGTGTGTGTAAGAGAGTCTGCTCTTCAGACTACAAAACAAGTGTGATGCCCTTAAGCACAAACATATTAGACAGATACTGCAGCAGCACTCAAAGCTCCTCTGTGTGTGTGTGTGTGTGTGTGTGTGTGTGTGAGCGTGTGAGTGTGTGTGGACACTCACCACAGGTTAACGAGGAAAGGGTGTTCGAGTCCCTGCATGATCTGTAGCTCTCGCAGGACGTTTTGGACCTCGTCCCTCTCGATACACTTGTGTTTGTTCATGTATTTCATGGCGTACATCTTCTTAGTGTCTCTCTTCTGTACAATACACACCTACACACACAA
>CM029384.1:24287465-24302465 GCA_017165825.1 Hepsetus odoe
CCCCAGGACACACAGCCCACAGCCCACACAGCACCGTGCATGGAGATGGAGATGAGAATAGAGAGAGACACACACACACAGACACAGAGAGAAAGAAAGAGACAGACAGAGACACACACAGAGAGAGAGAGAGAGAGACAGAAAGATAGAGACAGAGCGAGAGAGACAGAGAGAGACAGAGACAGAGCGAGAGACAGAGAGCGAGAGAGACAGAAAGACAGAGAGACAGAGAAAAAGAAAGAGCGAGAGACAGAGCAAGAGAGCGAGACAGGGAGAGAGACAGAGAGAGAGCGAGACAGAGAGAGAGAAAGAGATAGAGTGAGAGAGAGAGACAGAGAGAGAGTGAGAGATGTCTCTCAATTGGATGAGGTCTCCTCTCTCCACCCAGGCATCTACAGATTGGTTTGTATTCCCCCGCGCTGGTAAAGCTGCTCTCAGCGCCCCCTGGTGTCCTTACGAAGTAACTGCTTGTGCATCAGTTAAGGTGGAACTGAACTGTTGAGGTGAGCGCCGCTAGAGGGCGCCCGTTACTCTGAATTATTTCCCAAAGGGTTTTTCAGAAAGGGGGGTCAATCTGATCTAGTCAGGACAGCCCAGTTAAACATGTGGTCCAGAATCACACGGTTATTACAGTCCAGCCGAGGGTTATTTATATTTTAAAAAACCTCAAGGGTGGAATCTCAGTCTGGCCGGGACGCAGCCTCGGGGAGCCTCCAGCCTGAAATAACAAATAAATCAGCTACTAATTTCAACTGGATAACAGCTTAACCAACTGTAACGGACCTTATTCCACGTTTCTCTGGATGTTTTCCTCTTTTTCCTTCCAGGGTTCACTTTTAACAGTCACATGCTTCAGCAGCCAAAACAGTCCGGACTCGGTTCTGCAGCGTTCTCCAGACTCCGCCCTTCACTCGCTATTAAACAGCTTTTTCTTTTAAAGGGGCGGGGCTAATCTGCTTGAGTGGGACCAACGCCTCTTCCGTTATTAAAAGGGGACCTATTCCTTCTAAAATTTTTATTCTGAATTGCATTCCAGTTTTAATTCTTCTTCTTCTTTCAGCTGCTCCCGTTTAGGGGTCGCCACAGCGGATCAGCCGTCTCCATTTCTTCCTGTCCTCTACATCTTCCTCCTTCAAACCGTCCCCCTGCATGTCCTCTCTCACCACGTCCATAAACCTCCACTTTGATCTTCCTCTCCTCCTCTTTCCTGGCAGCTCCATCTTCAACATCCTCCTTCCAATATATTCCTCATCTCTTCTCTGGACATGTCCAAACCAACACAACCCTGCTTCTCTAACTTTGTCTCCAAGATGTCCAACCTGATCTGTCCCCCTAATATACTCATTTCTAATCCTGTCCAACCTCGTCACACCCAACGAACATCTCAGCATCTTTAACTCCGACACCTCCAGCTCCACCTCCTGTCTATTCATCACCGTTTGCAACCTGTACAACATAGCTGGTCTCACTACTGTCCTGGAAACCTTTGGTTTTACTCTAGCTGGTACCCGTCTGTCACAGATCACTCCTGTCACTCTTCTCCACCCATTCCAACCTGTCTGCACTCCCTTTTTCACCTCTCTTCCACACTCACCGTTACTCTGAACTGTTGATCTTGAGTATTTAAACTCCTCCACCTTCACCTCCTCTACTCCCTCCATCCTCACCACTCCACTTTCCTCCCTTTCGTTCCCACTCACTTTCATTCCTCTCCTCTCCAGAGCAGATCTCCATCTCTCCAGGTTCTCCTCAAGCTGCTCCCTACTCTCACTACAGATCACAATATCATCAGCAAACATCATCGTCCACGGAGACTCCTGTCTAACCTCGTCCGTCAACCTGTCCATTACTACTGCAAACAAGAATGGGCTCAGTGCTGATCCTTGATGTAATCCAACCTCTACCTGAAATGCGTCCATCACTGCCACTGCAGATCTCACCACTGTCACACTGCCCTCATACATATCCTGAACTACTCTCACATACTTCTGTAACTCCTGACTTCCTCATACAAAACCACAACTCCTCTCTAGGCACCCTGTCATCTGCTTTCTCCAAGTCCACAAAGACACAATGTAACTCCTTCTGACCTTCTCTGTACTTCTCCATCAACACCCTCAGAGCAAACATTGTATCTGTAGAGCTCTTTCTTGGCATAAAACCATCCTGCTGTTCACTGATCTTCACCTCTTTTCTTAACCTGCTTCCACTACTCTTTCCCAGAACTTCATGTTGTGTCTGATCAACTTTATCCCTCTATAGTTACTACAGCTCTGCAGACAATGGAATAGAATTCCATCCATCCATCCATTTTCTTCCGCTTATCCGAGGTCGGGTCGCGGGGGCAGCAGCTCCAGCAGGGATGCCCAGACTTCCCTCTCTCCGGCCACTTCTTCCAGCTCCTCCGGGCGGATCCCAAGGCGTTCCCAGGCCAGCCGAGAGACATAGTCTCTCCAGCGTGTCCTGGGTCTTCCCCGGGGTCTCTTTCCGGTGGGACGTGCCCGGAACACCTCACCAGGGAGGCGTCCAGGGGGCATCCTAATCAGATGCCCGAGCCACCTCATCTGACTCCTCTCGATGCGGAGGAGCAGCGGCTCTACTTTGAGCCCCTCCCGGATGGCTGAGCTTCTCACCCTATCTCTAAGGGAGAGCCCAGACACCCTGCGGAGGAAACTCATTTCGGCCGCTTGTATTCGCGATCTCGTTCTTTCGGTCACTACCCACAGCTCGTGACCATAGGTGAGGGTGGGAACGTAGATCGACTGGTAAATTGAGAGCTTTGCCTTCTGGCTCAGCTCCTTCTTCACCATGACGGACCGATGCAGAGCCCGCATCACTGCAGAAGCTGCCCCGATCCGCCTGTCGATCTCCCGCTCCCTCTTACCCTCACTCGTGAACAAGATCCCAAGATACTTAAACTCCTCCACTTGGGGCAAGGTCTCACTCCCAATCCTGAGAGGGCATTCCACCCTTTTCCGACTGAGGACCATGGCCTCAGATTTAGAGGTGCTGATTCTCATCCCAGCCGCTTCACACTCGGCTGCGAACCGATCCAGAGAGTGCTGAAGGTCACGGCATGATGAGGCCAACAGGACAACGTCATCTGCAAAAAGCAGAGACCCAGTCCTGAGCCCACCAAACCGGACCCCCTCAACGCCCTGGCTGCGCCTAGAAATCCTGTCCATAAAAGTTATGAACAGGATCGGTGACAAAGGGCAGCCCTGGCGGAGTCCAACCCTCACCGGGAACAGGTCCGACTTACTGCCGGCAATGCGGACCAAGCTCTGACACCGGTTGTACAGGGACCGGACAGCCCTTAACAGGGAATCCGATACCCCATACTCCCGGAGTACCCCCCACAGGAGCCCCCGAGGGACACGGTCGAATGCCTTCTCCAAGTCCACAAAGCACATGTAAACTGGTTGGGCAAACTCCCATGCACCCTCCAGGACCCTGCTAAGGGTGTAGAGCTGGTCCACTGTTCCGCGACCTGGACGAAAACCATATTGCTCCTCCTGGATCTGAGGTTCGACTATCCGACGGACCCTCCTTTCCAGGACCCCTGAATAGACTTTCCCCGGGAGGCTGAGAAGTGTGATCCCTCGATAATTGGAACACACCCTCCGGTCCCCTTTCTTAAAGAGGCACCGTCCCCGATGTCCATGCGATGTTGCAGAGGCGTGTCAGCCATGACAGTCCTACAACATCCAGAGCCTTGAGGAACTCTGGGCGGATCTCATCCACTCCCGGAGCCCTGCCACCAAGGAGCTTTTTGACCACCTTGGCAACCTCGACCCCAGAGATGGAAGAGTCCACCTCGATGTCCCCAGGCTCTGCTTCCTCCTCGGAAGGCATGTTGGTGGAATTAAGGAGGTCTTCGAAGTACTCCCCCCACCGACCCACAACGTCCCGAGTCGAGGTCAGCAGCGTACCATCCCCACTATACACTGTGTTGACCGTGCACTGCTTTCCCCTCCTGAGACGCCGGATGGTGGACCAGAATTTCCTCGAAGCCGTCTGGAAGTCCTTCTCCATGGCCTCTCCAAACTCCTCCCATGCCCGAGTTTTTGCCTCAGCAACCACCAGAGCCGCATTCCGCTTGGCCTGTCGGTACCTATCAGCTGCCTCCGGAGCCCCACTGGCCAAAAAGGCCCAGTAGGACTCCTTCTTCAGCTTGATGGCATCCCTCACCGCTGGTGTCCACCAACGGGTTCTAGGGTTGCCACCGCGACAGGCACCGACCACCTCCCGGCCACAGCTCCGGTCAGCCGCCTTGACAATGGAGGCGCGGAACAAGGTCCATTCAGACTCAATGTCCCCCACCTCCCCCGGGACGTGGTTAAAGCTTTGACGGAGGTGGGAGTTGAAGCTTGTCCTGACAGGGGACTCTGCCAGACGTTCCCAGCAGACCCTCACGATGCGTTTGGGCCTACCAGGTCTGACCGGCATCCTCCCCCACCAACGAAGCCAACTCACCACCAGGTGATGGTCGGTTGACAGCTCCGCCCCTCTCTTTACCCGAGTGTCCAAGACATGGGGCCGCAAGTCCGATGACACGACCACAAAGTCGATCATTGAACTGCGGCCTAGGGTGTCCTGGTGCCAGGTGCACATGTGGACATCCTTATGCCTGAACATGGTGTTCGTTATGGACAATCCGTGCCGAGCACAAAAGTCCAATAACAAAACACCGCTCTGGTTCAGATCGGGGGGGGCCATTCCTCCCAATTACGCCCTTCCAGGTGTCACTGTCATTACCCACGTGAGCATTGAAGTCCCCCAGCAGAACAATGGAGTCACCAGGAGGGACGCTCTCTAGCGCCCCCTCCAGAGACCCCAGAAAGGGTGGGTAGTCCAGAATGCTGTTTGGCGCATAAGCGCAGACAACACTAAGGACCCGTCCCCCGACCCGAAGGCGGAGAGCCGCCACCCTCTCATCTACTGGGGTAAACCCCAATGTACTGGCGCCAAGCCGTGGGGCAATAAGTATGCCCACACCTGCTCGGCGCCTCTCACCGGTGGCAACTCCAGAGTGGAAAAGAGTCCAGCCCCTCTCAAGGAGACTGGTTCCAGAGTCCAAGCTGTGCGTCGAGGTGAGTCCAACTATATCTAGCTGGAACTGCTCAACCTCGCGCACTAGCTCAGGCTCCTTCCCCACCAGAGAGGTGACGTTCCATGTCCCTAGAGCCAGCTTCTGCAGCCGAGGATCGGACCGCCAAGGCCCCCGTTTTCGGCCACCGCCCAGCTCACAATGCACCCGACCTCTTTGGCCCCTCCCACAGGTGGTGAGCCCATGGGAAGGGGGACCCACGTTGCCTCTTCGGGCTAAGCCCGGCCGGGCCCCATGGGTGAAGGCCCGACCACCAGGCGCTCGCCAGCGGGCCCCACCTCCAGGCCTGGCTCCAGAGGGAGGCCCCGGTGACCCACGTCCGGGCGAGGGAGAACGTCTTCCATAGTTTTTGTCCATCATAAGAGGTCCTCTGAACCGCTCTTTGTCTCTTCCCTCACCTAGGACCTGTATAGAATTCCATTATTCCAATTTTAATTGTAGTTACAAATTCAGTTAGGATGTTATTTGTTTTATTCTGAGTGTCCTAAAATACATTCGCCTGCTTTACATTTCTACAAAAAAGGCCTTAGTTTTCCTTTACCTCAATCAGAAACTAGGAATGATGGATGGATGAGTGTAGATGGAAATGATGGACAGATGAATGTAGATGAGAATGATGGATGGAGGGATGTAGATGGGAATGATGGATGGAAGAGTGCAGGCTGGCGCTGCAAGATTTAAGGTGGAAAGTTCAAATAAGAAGCCCCGCTCTGTTAGGCGGGGTGGGCGGGGCTGTGACGTCACTCTTGTGTTTAAAGGAGGTTGTGTGTCAGGTGGGAGGTCACTCTGTTTCTGTCTCGCAGACTCGTGGATGAAATGAAGGCGCTCCTCCTCCTCCGCCTCCTCCTCCTCCTCCTCTTTGGTGGTCCCGCACATGGCGCGCCCCCGACCTGCTACGCGCGCGCGCTCGGGCTCTGTAAGGAGATCACCGTGGTCCTGGAGAAAGTACACACTTCCCCTCGCACGGTGGGCTCAGTGTGTGTGTGTGTGTGTGTGTGTGTGTGTGTGTGTGTGTGTGTGTGTGTGTGTTGAATGTGTATAGTTTGTGTATAGTTTGTGTAGTGTGTGTGTAGAGAGAGTGTGTGTTGATCTGTTTTCTCTCCTGTACAGAAGGACTGTGTTGAGGGTGTGTGTGTGTGTGTGTGTGTGGTGTGTGTGTGTGTGTGTGTGTGTTCTGTTTTCTCTCCTGTACAGAAGGACTGTGAGTGTGGCCAGTGTGTGTGTGTGTGTGTGTGTGTGTGTTCTGTTTTCTCTCCTGTACAGAAGGACTGTGTTGAGGTAGCTGTATGTATGTGCTGTATAATATTAATGTTCTATTTTCTCTGTACAGAAGGACTGTGTTGAGAGGTGTGTGTGTGTGTGTGTGTGTGTGTGTGTGTTCTGTTTTCTCTCCTGTACAGAAGGACTGTGTTGAGGGTGTGTGTGTGTTGATCTGTTTTCTCTCCTGTACAGAAGGACTGTGTTGAGTGTGTGTGTGTGTGTGTGTGTGTGTGTTCTGTTTTCTCTCCTGTACAGAAGGACTGTATTTGAGGGTGTGTGTGTGTGTATTTGTGTGTGTGTATTATTAATGTGTATTCTGTTTCTCTCCTGTACAGAAGGACTGTGTTGAGGAGGTGTGTGGCCAATGACAGCTATTGTGTAATGGCTCAATGTTGAACTATTTTCTCTCCTGTGCAGAGAAGGACTGTATTGTGGGTGTGTGAGTGTGTGTGTATATGTATGTGTGTGTGTGTGTTGATATTTCTCTCCTGTGTGAAGTTTGAGACCCTGCAGTTTACTTGTGCAGGACTGTGTGAGTGTGTAGTGTGTGTGTGTGTGTGTGTGTGTGTGTGTGTGTGAGTGTGTGTTGAACTGTTTTCTCTCCTGTGCAGGACTGTGATGTGTGTGTGTGTGTGTGTGTGTGTGTGTGTTGATCTGTTTTCTCTCCTGTGCAGAAGGACTGTGATGAGGTGTGTGTGTGTGTGAGAGAGAGTGTTGATCTGTTTTCTCTCCTGTGCACAGGACTGTGATGAGGGTGTGTGTGTGTGTGTGTGTGTGTTTGTTAGTTGTTCTGTTTTCTCTCCTGTGCAGAGGACTGTGTTGAGGGTGTGTGTGTGTGTGTGTGTGTGTGTTTGTATTGTTCTGTTTTCTCTCCTGTGCAGAAGGACTGTGCTGAAATTCTGCCGAAGATGTTTCAGGACGTCCATGTAAGTGTAATCTGATCTCCACTGTCTCCTCACCAGCACACCTGCAGCTTCTGTACACAGCTGGACCACAAACCATCTTACAAACACGGAGCTCCTTCACCCCACGGAGCTCCTTCACCCCACGGAGCTCCTTCACCCCACGGAAAGTTTAAGAGTTAAGCACCAAGATTAATGTTGTTAAGTCAATAGTCATCCAAACCTTATCTCCCCAAAACGTCTCTTCATCCACTCATGTTCCTCCAGATCTTCACGGAGGTGGATCAGACTTGTGGGTGTGATAGCCTGTTAGTTTTTTCACTCACCAGTTTTGTTTTGTTTTTTTCTGTGTGTGTCCTGGCCTCCCTCTGCTGTGACATCATCAGTCTCCCTGTTTGTTCTTTGTCCCAGAATTCCTGCATCACCGCCAAACTGAAGACTTCACCAGCTATGCGATGGAGAACCTGCCGCTAGAGCACTGCCGGCAGCGTCCACGCATCATCCACCTGAAGCGCAAAGTCCGCACCCTCTACAACATTATTAGTGTGTGCTACCGGGTATGTGTGTGTGTGTGTGTGTGTGTGTGTGTGTGTGTGTGTGTGTGTGTGTGTGTGTGTGTGTGTGTGTGTGTGTATAAATAACACTAAAATAAATAACACTGTTATAGTGTTTCTGCAGGACCTGGTGTATTTATCGAATGACTGTGAGGCTCTGGATACGGGATACAGCAACCCTCACTACACTGAGGACAGACTGCAGCTCATGGAGGAGAGCAGCTGAGACACACACACACACACACACACACACACACACACACACACACACACACCTCATTTCGATCAGAGTCAGAAACCCAAATACAGAGAAAGGCTCTTTAATCTTAAGAGAAAAGCAGGAATCCAGTTTAATGAAGATGAGAGAAAATCCACAAAACAACAAATCCGACAGGCGGCAGAAACACCAGGTGAAAAATAAAAACCAGAATCAGGAAAGACTTTTTCTCAGAAACAAACTGGCCGGGCGTCACTCACACGAAGCTTTTGGTTTCTTTAATTCCCTAAAACACACATAATCGGGTGACATTTCTGTGACCTGGACCGGATCTCAGGATCCGGATTCTGGTCGTGTAAGAGTGGGAGCTCTGGATGCTCCTCCATGTCCCACCGCAGCCTCTCACTTTACAGGAGGAGGAAACCGCAGCTTTTCCCTTTTAAAGTGCAGAGATTCAGTTCATTGACACTGACTGGCAGCACAGCGTTTCTGCAGCTGCTTGAAGCTTCAGACGCACCTGTGGACCCTCACAGGCTCCAGCAGCCAAGAGTTCAGAAGCAGAAGGGACGTCCAAAAGAACAGACTGTGGAGTAAGATTTTATAAACGCTGCACTTTCACCAGAGCTGTTTCTCGTGGTCGGCTCGTCATGAAACACAGACGATGTAAACGCAGTTGCGGTTTGTTCACACACACACACACACACACACACACACACACACACAGACACATACAGATTGTATGTGTTTAGTGTGTGTTTGTACATGCTGTTAATACAAAAACACACATTAGCATGTGTGTCAAACTGGGACAGAGAGAGAGAGAGAGAGAGAGAGAGAGAGAGAGAGAGAGAGAGAGAGAGAGAGAGAGAGAGAGAAAAAAAAAAAGAATCTGTCTCTCTCTGTGTGTCTGTGCATTCCAGCAGCTCAGGAAATGTGCTAAATGCCATTCAATCCCTGAAAAACCTCTAAAACAAACCCCTCAGTGCGTTCAATATTTACCACAACACACACACACACACACACACACGAGTTCTTCTTTTGTTGAAGCAAGAACTATATTGCATCACACAGAACCCAGAGAAGATTCCCAACGTTGTCTTTATCACGCTTTACTTTAACAGTGAACGCAGCTGTCTGTCCACCGTCCACACTGAGGACACACGCAGCTGTCTGTCCACCGTCCACACTGAGGACACACGCAGCTGTCTGTCCACCGTCCACACTGAGGACACACGCAGCTGTCTGTCCTTCTGTAAACTTTCATCCTGACGGCAGTGTAAGGAGAGGGATTCTCCACAAGACACATGCAGACGTCCCCAGAGTGGAGCTCTGGCGGGGACGTCTCTGTTTTTCTGTGTATTGTGCAGCTCCCACATTCACTTATTTCTCACAGTGTCCTCAACCCAAATGAGTGACAGGAAATATCGGTGGCCGCGAGCTGCCAGTTTGTTTCATATAAAAATGTAAAATATTTTGCCGCCACGATTTTCTTGACTGTTTCTGTAAAGTTCCGACTTTAATGGATCTTAATCCAAAAAGAAATCCTCCAATGATATAAAAAAAATAAAGATCTTCTAATGCAACCAATAGAGGGCGTATTTTGCACTTTTGCATTAAAATGATTGCATTAAAGATCTGACACTGTTGTTCCATCAGAAACACTCAGCGCTGATGGGATCACTCGTTCACAAAATCAGACGCATGAGAATAAAACAAGGATGAGCGCAGTAAATAGAGCTTTATTTTTTTTTAAAAGCTCATTATGTGTGTGTGTGTGTGTGTGTGTCTGTGCGCTCCATGTATAATATCTCCAGTTCTGTTTGGAGAAGGGAAGGTCTCGGGTGTTGTGGGAGACCTTCAGCTCAGATGTGTCTGTTTGTTTCTTTTCCCAGATGGATCTTTTTTTTCCCAAAACTTTTCTGTTTCTTTCTTCCAATTGATTTACATCTTAAGTCTAATCCCGCTTATGTTATTAAAGTGGAACTGATCATGAAAAATACCGTGTTTTTCTCACCTGCCTTTGAGATACGGTGCTGTGAAAATGTTTTTGCCCCTTTATTGTTTAGAACACAATCGTTTCTGATCCAGAAAATGCAGATTAATACAAAACAAAACACGACATTCCGTTTTTAAATGACCATGTGATTTATTGAAGGGAGAATCATCCCTGTTTCAGGTCCTTCAGCACCAGTTCATCAGGGTTCAGTTCAGGACTCCAGAATCTATTTTATACCAGATGGAGAAGCAGACAGTTTCCTTTAGTCGTCTTCTTTTTCTTCTTCTTTCAGCTGCTTCTGTGTAGGGTGTCTTCACAGCAGATTATCTGTCTCCATGTCATCCTGTCCTCTGCATCTTCCTCTTTCACAGCGTTCCCCTGCATGTCCTCTCTCACCACGTCCATAAACCTCCTCTTTGTCCTTCCTCTTCTCCTCTTTCCTGGCAGCTCCATCCTCAACATCCTTCTCAGGATGCACTCCTCCTTCAGTACCTCCTGCTAGACCTGAATGGATCCTTCCTTTATTAAAGCTTCCTCACACCTCCACCACCATGTTTCACTGGGCCTGTTTGTGTCTCTGCTCTTCTCTGTTTGGATCTTTTAGGATGAAATATGAGACTGAACCCTACAGTGGGAGGTGAGCGCATGAATAATAAAGAGCTGAAATGGGACAATCTTCTGAACTAATAAACAATGATGTCAGCAATAATGAATAAAAAACCAGGAGCTGAACGCTCTGAGAAGAAAGGAGAGAGCTATTACTCCTAGTTAAAAATAAAGTCATTCCAAACAACACTAAAGCACATGAACTGAGTAAATGGGTCAAGTTCTTCTCCTCCTCTGGACTTTAGAACTTTGCTGTGGGTTCTGGGTCCTGGAGATGAAAAGTCGGTCCTGGAGTTGTGTCTGGTTTGGAACATTCTCTCACTGCTGACTGAGTGGTTCCTGCTGCATTTATTCTCCATTAATCACTCACACACACACACACACACACACACACGTGCTGGCTCTTTCGGTAAGTCAGTGGGATGCTGGTTAAGTCTCTGCTCCAACTTTTAGTCTTCACTCAGGTGTTTTGTGAGACTCCAAAAACACATCAAGTTTTTGGAAAACAATTAGGAACATTTAAAAAAACAGAAACTTCCATTTCCTGTCAAGAAGCAGAACTGACCTTTTCCCCAGAGCTCCCAGCAAACTCATCTGGATTCTTTTAAGAGTCTTAAAGGGGAACTCCACCAATTTCCCCAAATTCCCACACAGTTCAGTGTAGACTCCTCCACAGTGGGTTTAGTTCAGACTATCACTCCGGTGGTGGTGACTGGAACAGGACAACCCTAATTCTATGTATCTTCTGTCCTCCCAGTGAAGCTCCCTGAGAGAATAAAAAACAGGAAAGCTAAACTGCTAGAACTTCTTTGAAATGCTTATCTTGATGTTATGTTTGACATAAAGAGTCTCTCCTGAAAGACACGTACCTGCAGTGGTTTATCAGAGGCTCTAAAATATAATGGACAATGATAGTCCTGCTTTACCAAACACATCCTCTGTATTAACCCGCAGGGGGCAGACATATCCAGCACCCGGGGAGCAGTGATGGGCACTGCTCATCAATCTACTGGTCTGGGATTCAGACCCACAACCTTCTGATTATGCTGCCAAATTCATCACTAGGCCACTGAAATGCATGAGAAAAAAATCTCAAACTGTAAAAATAATTCAAACTCTAAGAGACAGAGAGAGAGAGAGAGATGGAGGGATGGAGAGAGAGATGGAGGGATGGAGAGAGAGATGGAGGGATGGTATTATGGTAGATTGTTCTGTTTCATGTGTTTAGGCTGAGAAGACTTTAGAGATTAAAGTGAAGAGAACAGCAGGGTCTTTGTTTGAGATTCAGACATTGTGTGTGTGTGTGTGTGTGTGTGTGTGTGTGTGTGTGTATGTTCTTGTAACTCTTCGTTAGGCCCGGGGGATCAGCAGGGATCAGAGGTTTTTTGTAGCTGCTGCACCATTGAAAGTGGAGAACTGAAGTGAGAAACACAGGAAAAGATCAAAGATCAGAACAAAGATCAGATTATCTAGAACCATGGACGAAAACCATGGCTAAACCCAGTACTCAGCTGGCGATATAAAATGAAGTGTTCTTGAATCTATTTGCAGAAAGTATGGTAGACATGTGCTGCCATCTAGTGAAAGAGCTACAGCATCACAATGCGTGTGTTCTGGTGTGACCCGCTCCTAACACAGAGAGCCACACTGGGTTAGAACCCAAGAGCAGCACCTGAACCTGCAGCACCAGAAATACTCAGTGAAACTCAAGAAACAACCAAACTCTCAGAACGGGTGGAAAACAAACACTGAAACGTTGTCAGCTGTCAGGAACCACTCCTGAGGAGGGGCAGCGGTGTTCTAGTGGTGAGGGAGCTGCCTCTGCATCGGAAGATTGTGGGTTCTAACCCCTCACCAGTAGGTTACCCTGAGATACCCTTGAGCAAGGTACGGTCCCCGTCACTGCTCCCCGGGCGCTTTCAGTAGCTGCCCGCTGCTGCACGGTGTTTGGGTGGGTTAAAAGCAGAGGTCCAGTTTGGTCGTGGTTCACTGTGCTGTGCTGTGACCTCGCAATGACGAGAACAGTCCCTTTGGAGCCTGACTCGCTGGTCTCCCTGCAGCGGTCTGGCGCCCCCTCGTGCCCCGGCGGGATTCTTACAGTTTTGGAAGTAAAATGCACGATTTTTTTTTTTTACTTTGCTTTTCTTTTCTCTTCCAGATTCTTCCACCAGAGGGCGCGGGTTCTCTACTGGTTGAGCAGTTCAGATTAACAGGCTGATTTAGACTTTTACCCAAACACAGACAAATAAGAGGAAAAAAACTCATATTTCTAGAAACAAACAGCAAAGACAGCCAGCAAAGAAACAAAACAAATAAATAATCTATAAACAATAACCCGGGCAGCGGTGTCCTAGTGGTTCGGGCGTCGGCCGTGTGAGTGGAGGATCGGGGGTTTGAACCCCTTCCCAATAGGTTGCCCTGAGGTGCCCTTGAGCAAGGTACCGTGCCCGCCCCGCTCCTCCCTGTGATGGGCTGTGACCTGTCCAGGGTGTCCCCTGTCCTCGCCCTGTGTGCGCTGTCCCCCGCGACCCCGTTTGGGACAAGCGGCAGGAAATGGATGGATAAACACTAACCCGCTCTCTCTCTCTTATTAAACAGTGAAATCTGAAGTACTGAACAGTGATGTTACTGTAGTAACCCGTGTTGCTATAGTAACGCTTTAATCCTGATCTTGGATCAGAGCTGCGTGGGAGGCGCGTGCGCTGAGCGGTGATTTCTCCTGCAGGGTGTGAGAGGGTGAAGGTTCGCGAGGGGGCGCTGTGGTTCTAGCTGTTGTGGCTCCGTCTGTAGAAGAGCGGCTCCCGCGCAGCGCTGTTCCACCCCGCACCCAGCTCACCTCAGAACCTTCAGAGGCTTTTCTGGAGAACCCGCACTAGTTTGTCTCCTGTGGGGTCTGAGAGCTGCGGTGCTGTCCCCTGTTATTTGGAACCCTTGCGAAGGTTCCTGCATTAGTCCTTCTGACCTTAGACAGAGTAGGAACTGTAAAAAGGTTTTCTGGGTTCTTCGTGTAAAAGAAGACGGAAACAGAGAAATGGATGGATGGATGGATGGATGGATGGATAGACAGGATTATTTGACTGATTGATTCATTGTTTGATTGTATAAATGAATTGAAATGAACTCGTTACTAATGAAGTAATTTATTTATTTCTCACTCATTTATGTATTAGTGATGGGTGTCTGTTTGTATTAGTAAATGTATTTGTGCACCGATTAGTAATTGAAGTATTCATTCATTTATTAGTAATAATTGTATTAATACATTAACTGGAAATGGGTTTATTTATTCACTCATTAGTATTTTGTTTACTTATATTTATTTGTAATAAAAATATCTACATGTATTAATACTTAATTTGTTAATAATTTAGTTATTTATGTATTTGTTCATTCATGAATAATTAATGTTCCTGCGTATTTATTACTAATGGCTGTTTTTATTCACTGCTGAGTCATTAATATGTGTGTGTATTTATTAGTAAAAAAGACATTTATTTACACATTTATACATCACGGAATTACAGAAACGCAATTACGTATTTATTATTAATGTATATTAATGTATTGATTTACTAATAATTCATGTTTTAGTGTATGTTTATTCATTTCTGTATTTGTAGAGAGGTGTGTGCGTGTATGCGTGTGTGTGTGTGTGTGTGTGTGCGTGTATGCGTGTATGCGTGTGTGTGTGTGTGTGTGTGTGCGTGTGTGCGTGTGTGTGTGTGTGTGTGTGTGTGAGTGTGTTTTCAGTCTACCATCGACTATCCAGAATATTTACGCTCTGTTTTCACTCTTCTGAATTTGGAATTTTAACACTCCGAACTCACTCTATCTCACCCTGTTCACCCCGGACTCACCTTGTTCACTCCGCTCTACTACACACTTGATGAATGTGATTTATTTCCCTCTCTGTGGGTTTCATGATTTAATCTGCTGTTTAATAACTGAAGGTGAAGAACCGAGCTGAACTCTTTATTCCTCTCAACATTCCCAGATAAAGTGTGAACTGTCTCCAGGATCCGGATCGTTCCCAGATAATGTAGCTTCAATTCCTTCATGATGATCTGGATCTCCTGGTTCCTCTGATCGGTCCTCATTGATGAGCGTCTAACAGCGCGCGCCTCATTACACCAATCACAGCAGAGCAACTCACTCTCTTACACACACACACACACACGCACACACACACATACACACACACACGCACACACACACACACACACTCACACGCACACACACACACACACGCTGAGGCTTTATAAAGCATGTTTCAGGTCGGCCCTGCTCTGAACACTGAAACTTTATATAAGCACATTTTTATTGTTTAATGTTAAAAATGTTGTAACGTCGCTGGA
>CM029384.1:24307465-24313640 GCA_017165825.1 Hepsetus odoe
TCACTGGGAGGTGTTGGGGAGAAGCGCGCGCTCTGCAACCAGGAGCTCCGCTCGGGGCTCTCCGCCTTCACCGCCTCCAGAACTCCTCCGGCCGGGAAGGAGGATCCGCTCAGCGCGTCGGTACCGGGACGGGCGGAGGTGGCGGTCCGGTCGGGACCACTGTGGGTCCGGTCCGCCATGAGCGCCTCCACGCTGAAGGGGAGCAGCGGCTTCACCCCACCCTCACTCTTCACACCGGCGCAGGACATGGACACACTGGGGGCCATGCAGAACCGAACCGAACCGAACCGAGCCGAGCCGAGCCGAGCCTACCAGTACCGACCTCCCGCTGCAACTTTCCGATAACGCGAACTCTGCACGGTCACGCGCACTTAGTTAGCCAAATCGCCGCGCACCACATAAACCCCAGACCGGTCCAATCAGCGCGCGAGAAAGGGAGGAGCCAAAAAAACAACACCGTCCATTCAGCAGGCGGGCAGGAGGGGCTGAAAAGCGCCATAGACCAATCAGGGCGCGCCTTCACAAATAAATGAGTTGTTTTTGTCTCGCTGTAGTTTGTTACAATATATCCATTCAGAAGGGGCCGGTGCCAAAGTGCAATCAGAGTCGCTGGAGGCGCGTCAAGACAGCCACACCTGCACCAATCAGCGCCCAGCAAGTAGGAGGGGCTTAAGGACGAGTGGGAGGGGCTGCCGGCTTCTCGGGAATCTCCCAAAAGTGGCGTCTTGTGTTCAGTGTTGTTTACCTGGCGGAAGAAAATAAACGCTCAAAGCTGTGGGGAAACACACACCCAACCTGATCACAGATGAGTGTGAGACAGAAGACTGTGATAATGAGATAAAGATGATGTGCAATTAGAAAGAAACACCAAAAAAAATCATGCAGTATTTATATATGTTGGTGTTTATTTGTTTACTTGTCAGGTAACAGAAAAATGTATTGGGTGGAATCTGCTCTGTCTCGAGCTCTGTCGCTGAGGAAAGGTTTTACTGAGCGCGCGCACACTCACACACACACACACACACACACACACACACACACTCACACACACACACACACACACACACACACACACACACACACACACACACACACACAAACACACTCACACACACACACACACACTCACACACACACACACTCACACACACACACACACACACACACACACACACACACACACACACACACACACACACACACACAGTCTGTTAGCAGTAATGAGTGAGCCTGGAAGTCTGGAGGAGAATCTCCCTCTGACTGGACCCATTAAAGGGAAAAATTATGGGAAGTAAAGACTGGAGGGGTGTGTGTGTGCGTGTGTGTGTATAAAGATTTAAGAGCAGCCTTCATTATCTTAATAGAAACATGCCCCACACGGGGGAAATGCTTCTGTTTCCATGAAGGTTAAATGATACTTTATGGAGGCTGATTTGGATCCTAATGGACGACTCGCTGTTGCACTGAGCGGTGCGTTATTAAAGACAGTGTCCCAACAGCGGGACATAATCTTTACTCAAAAACCAACATAAACCCATCGCAGCAGGACTCCGACTGTATCAGGAGCCGATACAGACCCTACACTTCCCTACACCAACCTACCCTACACTAACCTACAATACCCTACACTACACTGTCCTACACTACCCTACCCTACCCTACACTTCCCTACACTACCCTACCCTACCCTACACTTCCCTACACTACCCTACCCTACACTTCCCTACACTACCCTACCCTACCCTACACTTCCCTACACTACCCTACACTACACTTCCCTACATTACCCTACCCTACCCTACACTTCCCTACACTACCCTACACTTCCCTACACTTCCCTACACTACCCTACCCTACACTAACCTACACTACCCTACACTACACTGTCCTACACTACCCTACACTACCCTACCCTACCCTACACTTCCCTACACTAACCTACACTTCCCTACACTACCCTACACTACATTAACCTACACTACCCTACACTACACTTCCCTACACTACCCTACACTACACTAACCTACACTTCCCTACACTACCCTACCCTACCCTACACTTCCCTACACTACCCTACACTTCCCTACACTTCCCTACACTACCCTACCCTACACTAACCTACACTACCCTACACTACACTGTCCTACACTACCCTACACTACCCTACCATACCCTACACTTCCCTACACTAACCTACACTTCCCTACACTACCCTACACTACACTAACCTACACTACCCTACACTACACTTCCCTACACTACCCTACACTACACTAACCTACACTACCCTACACTACACTGTCCTACACTCCCCTTAACTACCCTACCCTACCCTACACTTCCCTACACTAACCTACACTTCCCTACACTACCCTACACTACACTAACCTACACTACCCTACACTACACTGTCCTACACTACCCTACACTACCCTACCCTACCCTACACTTCCCTACACTAACCTACACTTCCCTACACTACCCTACACTTCCCTACACTACCCTACACTTCCCTACACTTCCCTACACTAACCTACACTTTCCTACACTACCCTACACTTCCCTACACTTCTCTACACTACCCTACACTACACTGTCCTACACTACCCTACACTACCCTACACTTCCCTACACTACCCTACCCTACACTAACCTACACTACCCTACCCTACACTACCCTACACTACACTGTCCTACACTACCCTACACTTCCCTACACTACCCTACACTCTCCTACACTACCCTACACTACCCTACATTTCCCTACACTTCCCTACACTAACCTACACTTCCCTACACTACCCTACACTTCCCTACACTAACCTACACTACCCTACACTACACTGTCCTACACTACCCTACACTACCCTACCCTACCCTACACTTCCCTACACTAACCTACACTACCCTACACTACCCTACACTACACTACCCTACACTTCCCTACACTACCATACCCTACCCTACCCTACACTTCCCTACACTTCCCTACACTTCCCTACACTAACCTACACTACCCTACACTTCCCTACACTAACCTACACTTCCCTACACTACCCTACCCTACACTTCCCTACACTACCCTACACTACCCTACCCTACCCTACACTTCCCTACACTAACCTACACTACACTGTCCTACACTACCCTACCCTACCCTACCCTACACTTCCCTACACTACCCTACCCTACCCTACCCTACCCTACACTTCCCTACACTAACCTACACTACACTGTCCTACACTACCCTACCCTACCCTACCCTACACTTCAATTCAATTCAATTCAATTCAATTCAATTCAATTTATTCTTGTATAGCGCCTTTTACAACAAAGTTGCCCCAAGGCACTTTATATTGAAGGTCGATGATGGAACAGGTTACAGTAATAGATGTTAAAGCCGGACGACTACGGAGGAGAGGAAACAAAAACTCCACTATGTGGAGAAAAAAAAAACCTCTGAGGGTCCAAGGTCGACCGGCTACCCAACTCCCTTGGGTATACTAACAGTACAAAGTTAGTTTGGTTTTAAACTCCAGGATCAGTGAGGAGTCCCAAATTTCTTCCAGGTACCGATGAGCCGCCAGGGTCCCTTGGCGAATCAGATGCATCACACAGACCAGATGGTAGCTCGGCATTGGACTCAGGTGATGACCACAGCGGGCCCCCCCGGACATATGGGGAGAGAAATGGAATGAGGGGGTCAGTAATGAGCAGGATCCAGTAGTGATAAACACAGACATGAAACAACAGTGCGATGGCATGTACAGCAGCACCAGCGACATTAGTAATGGTGCACTATGGTGATTGGTGCGGGTAAGCTAAACTAAAGAAGTAAGTCTTCAGCCGTGATTTAAAGACTGAGACTGAATCGGCATCCCGTACAGAAGCAGGCAAGCTGTTCCACAATCTAGGGGCCCTGGAACTGAAGGCTCGTGCTCCTATACATTTATTTATGCGAGGGACAATTAGGAGATCTTTATTCTGGGATCTAAGTGGGCGGTTAGGTGTATAGGTATTAAGCAGTTCGGTTAGGTATGTTGGGGCAAGACCTTTAAGTGCCTTGTAGGTTAAGAGGAGGACCTTGAAGTCAGCCCTGTACCTAACAGGAAGCCAGTGAAGCGAGGAGAGTATGGGAGTTATGTGGTCGTACTTCCTGCTCCTGCTAACAATCCTAGCGGCTGTGTTCTGAATGTGCTGTAGGGTGCTTAATGTGCCCTGAGAGCTTCCAGAAAGTAGGGCGTTACAGTAATCTAATCTACTGCATACAAATGCATGTACTACTTTCGCCGTGTCTTCCATTGACAGAAAACGCCGTAGTTTGGCAATGTTCCGAAGGTGCAGGAAGCATGTCTTCACTACTGCATTAACACGGGGATTAAATGAAAGACCCTACACTTCCCTACACTACCCTACCCTACATTTCCCTACACTAACCTACACTACACTGTCCTACACTAACCTACACTACACTTCCCTACACTAACCTACACTTCCCTACACTACCCTACACTTCCCTACACTTCCCTACACTAACCTACACTACCCTACACTACCCTACCCTACCCTACACTTCCCTACACTAACCTACACTTCCCTACACTACCCTACCCTACACTTCCCTACACTAACCTACACTACCCTCTCCTACACTACCCTACCCTACCCTACCCTACACTTCCCTACACTAACCTACCCTACCTACACTACCCTACCCTACCCTACACTTCCCTACACTAACCTACCCTACCTACACTACACTACCCTACCCTACACTTCCCTACACTACCCTACACTACACTGTCCTACACTACCCTACACTACACTGTCCTACACTACCCTATACTTACCTACACTACCCTACACTACACTGTCCTATACTACCCTACACTTCCCTACACTACCCTACACTACCCTACACTTCCCTACACTACCCTACACTACACTGTCCTACACTACCCTACACTACCCTACACTTCCCTACACTACCCTACACTGCCCTACACTAACCTACACTACCCTACACTTCCCTACACTACCCTACACTGCCCTACACTAACCTACACTACCCTACACTACCCTACACTTCCCTACACTACCCTACACTTCCCTACACTACCCTACACTACACTGTCCTACACTATCCTACACTAACCTACACTTCCCTACACTACCCTACACTTCCCTACACTACCCTACACTACACTGTCCTACACTACCCTACACTACACTGTCCTACACTACCCTACACTTACCTACACGTCCCTACACTACCCTACACTACACTGTCCTACACTACCCTACACTTCCCTACACTACCCTACACTTCCCTACACTACCCTACACTACACTACCCTACACTACCCTACACTTCCCTACACTGCCCTACACTAACCTACACTACCCTACACTAACCTACACTTCCCTACACTACCCTACACTGCCCTACACTAACCTACACTACCCTACACTACCCTACACTTCCCTACACTACCCTACACTTCCCTACACTTCCCTACACTACCCTACACTACACTGTCCTACACTACCCTACACTTCCCTACACTGCCCTACACTAACCTACACTACCCTACCCTGCCCTACACTTCCCTACACTAACCTACACTACACTGTCCTACACTGTCCTACACTACCCTACACTACCCTACACCACCCTACACTACCCTACACGGCCCTACGCTAACCTAGACTACCTTACCCTACCCTACACTACCATACACTACCCTACCCTACCCTACGCTGCCCTACACTAGAGTAGAGTAGAGTAGAGTAGAGTGATCTTTTATTATCCCACGAATGGGAAATTTGGGCGTTACAGGGCTCTTAAAAAAGACAGGTGTACAGAAAGAGAAGAAAAAATATATAAAGATATAGAGAGAGAACAGGAACAAGTACAGGAGAGAAAAAGAGGAGCTATAAATAAATAATAAATTAACTATCTATATATATCTATATATATATACATATACATATCTACAATATACACGGTAATAAGTTATGAATGAATTATACATATAAATAACAAGTAGCAAAATATAAATATAGCAAAAATATGAATATAAATGTAATAATAAATAATAAATGTAATAATAATAATAATAATAATAATATGCAATACAGTAGTAATAATAATATATATATATATATATATATA
>CM029384.1:24333671-24338671 GCA_017165825.1 Hepsetus odoe
GTGTGTGTGTGTGTGTGTGTGTGTGTGTGTGTGTGTGTGTGTGTGTGTGTGTGTGTGTGTGTGTGTGCTAAAGTCCAGGCAGCAGAGTGTTCTGACATCAACAGTATAAACCAGAATTAAACAGGATTTCTAAACCAGGGGTTCTGTGGTTCCGTATTTGGTTTCTTGTAGAACTGATGTGTGAGCGTGAAGAGATCTTTGTCTGAAACGATGTTGTTCATTCGTTACACTCTGATCAGAGCGTCCTGTGGTAGACCTTCATTAACCATCAGCAACACACAGTAAAGCTTTACAGTGAATAAAGCAGGTTGGAAAGGCCTGAATGATTCATATTACTCACAGTTTACGTGTCAGAATCAGATTCCGTGGGAAAGTGTGATTCACACACAAGGACTGGAATCTAACCAGATTTAAACTGATGGTCTTTTAGGTGTAAACTTTAGAGGATCTCAAACTTTACCTGTTAACAGAATGTGTGCTCAGTTGTTAGGGTTTGGATTAGGATTAAATCTTGGGTTAAAATAAGCATCATTTTTTATCTTCATCTTAAAGTTCAGTTGAAAGACAAGAAGAAAACCGACTGTCTCCAGCGGACCGTCCACATCCAGAGACGGCAGTATTCTATATTTGAGATTAGAGCAAGAAAGAAAATGTTAAATCTTGTGTTTTCACCATTTTTACAATTTCACTTTTCTTTGTGAAATTAGAACTTCATCCATGATATTTTATGGGTTATTGTTCAGATTTTCCAGAAACAAAATCTTCTCAGACATTTCAGAAAAATTCAAGATTAAAACTTTCTTTTTCACAGACACAGTTGTACAAACACAACCTGCAGTGAAACGTGTCCCTGAGTCACTGCAGCACTGAGCAAAGACATAGACAGACAGGCAGACGGACATGCAGACAGACAGACAGACAGACAGACAGACAGACAAATCAATCAATCAATTTATTCTGCATACAATGTAATAGAGGATGACGGTAATTAAACAAAACAAAACAAATTAAGGTTAAATGATATTAATTTAGATAAAAAGCTGTACAAAAAAGAAAGGAGCAGAAAAGAATTGTAAATATGGATGAATGTAATGCAGAACAGCTCAGAGTTTATAGTAATATGTAAAAGCATGAAGAGATTTCAGAGGAAAACTGCATTTTTAGGTTCTGATGTCTGGAACATTGCTGGGAATAAAACAACGGACCTCAGTGTTACCCAGAATCCCTGAGACAGCCCTATACAACACAGCCAATCAGTGATCACTTCCTGTTCATGTTCAATACCCACACACGCACACACACGCACACCCCTCTGAGCTGTACTGGACGTGGCGTGTGGCACTTTGATAAAGTGGATCTGGTTTCTGCAGGACACACTCACCCCCCCACCCACCCCCCCCGGCGCCAAACACACTGCCACTTCATATGATTTACATCTGCCCTGGGAACACTGTGTGTGTGTGTGTGTGTGTGTGCGCGTGTGTAGAAGGTGGGGGGTACATGTAAATGGGTTCCAGTAGCAAAGTGTCCTGTACTTTAACTTAGGTCTTTGTGAACACTCCCATTAACCTACACACACACACACACACACACACACACACACACATATGCCACCAGACCCTCAGCAGGGTCTGGTATTGGAATTTGGTTCGGTTCCAGTTCCTCTAATTTAAGGCTTAGGGTTCTGTCTGGGTTTGTTAGGTGTTGGGTTTGGGTTCTGTTTGAGTGTGTAGATGTAATGTGGTGGGTTCTGTTTGGGTTGTAGGCTTTGGGTTCTGGTTGATTGTGGGTGCAGTGTTCAAAGGGGTTCTGCGGGTTGCGGTCTAGGTTCCATCTGGCTTACAGTTGTAGGGTTGTAATGTGGGTTCCGCCTACGGTGTGGGTTCTGGGCTCTGTATGGTCGGGCTGTGGGTGAGCTCACCTTTATGTTTCTCTGTGCAAATCCTAATGCTACATAAACTGTGGTGTGTGTGTGTGTGTGTGTGTGTGTGTGTGTGTGTGTGTGTATGTGTATGTGTGTCTGCTTCTCATTTAGAGAAGAGATCAACACAGACACTCAGACTCCTACACACAAACTCTCTCTCACACACACACACACACACACACACACACACACACACACACACACACTTGTGTGTGTTGGTAATCATTAGTGGGTAAATATATGTTTATAAAGTTTATAAAGGTTTTGGTCAAGAGGTCTCTCTGATTAATGGTCAAACTCGAGTGAACAGACATTTATTATGCTGTGGGGACGTGATCATTTAAATAATACACATTTACTATGTTGTGGGGACAGTTGGCGATCCCAAAACAGTTTCTGTGGGAAACAAATGGAAGATTTTATAATGTTTGGTGTGTGTTTATTTGCCTCATTTTCCAAATAAAAAATTAAATCTCTTTGAGTACCACTGGATACAAACAAACACAGTAAACACACAGTAAACAAACAGTAAACACACAGTAAACACACACTTTACAGGCCCTTAGAGATGTTGCTGTTGATGTTGTTGCTCAGCAGACTCACTCTGGATCTGTAATGATTGATACTCCCTGTCTCTCATCGCTATGGTAACAGTAACTAAGAAACATACACCTGGTTAGTGTGTATGTGACTGTGAGGAGATACTTCTCCAGGTAATAATCTCACGTTCTCAGCACCCCAAAAACCAGAAGCAGTTCTGGAGTCCGGTGTGTGTCTAAACTGAGAGCACACGGTGTATTCATTAATGAAAGAACTAATTAGTTAATTAAGGTTGCTAACACTCCAACATACAGAACAGACCAGTGGAGCAGAAACATACACTGCAGGAAGGTGTACTGGAGTGTGTGTGTGGGTGAGTGTGTGTGTGTGTGTGTGTGTGTGTGTAGGTGGTGTGTGTGTGTAACAGAGTTTAATTTACTGGTATTGACCCCAGTTCTAATTGCTTGTCTGTTAAGTCATTTGGTTCCAGCTGCAGAATTATCGTAACCTCCTACCTCTCAATACACACACATACACGCACACACATACACGCACACACACACACACACTCACTCACACTCACACAGAGAAACACATTTCTTCTTGGCTGGGTGGTTTTTAAAGTGTATTTTTAAAGGAACAGCAGGTTTTGTCTCGTTTTTGTCTCTCTGCAGGAAAATACAGTAATATATATTTCTTTAATAAAAATGAAACAATACTACTAATAATAATAACAATTAATATTATTGCTGTTGTTATTATTATTCCATTTTTCATTTCTTTTGTTTTAACTCTCTGAAAGGTTGATTGTCCTGAAAATGAGTCTCTGCTCTTCAGCGGTGTCTCACTCGTCTCCTGGAGGATTTCCCTTTTCCAGCATTTTCTTTTCCGATAGAGCTGAATGGACACTCTTGGAAAACAGGAGGACAATTCCTGGAAAATGTAAGAATTTATGCAGGAAAGTCTTTGGCAAAAAATAAAGAAACTTTTTTAAATTTAGGGAGAATTTAAGAAAAAACTTCAGGAAAACAAAAGGAAATGAACAAGTGAGGTTTTGTGTGTGTGTGTGTGTGTGTGTGTGTGTGTGTGTGTGTAATCAGTTAGAGGTTTGATTCATATTCATTACAAAGGTCTTCAGTCTGGAAATGTCAGCCCACCAGCATAGCTCAGTGTATGTGTGTATAAAATTAATCCAGAATAAAATTCCAATCAAATTTACATCTGGAATAAGGTTCTAATACATTCCAAATAATTTCACATACACAACAAAGTTTTCATTAAATGGATATCAGAATAAGTTGGGATTAAAGTAATATCAAGAAAAAAGTTCAAATGAACATAAAGTACAAAATAAAAGTATTATAAAATGTATATTTTAATATACATTTATTAATATTAATATTTTTCTAGCTTTAGTGCAGTGAGGAACCAATTTACTCTTGAGGGCAGAACTGCTGAGTCCCTTTTGTCCTCAAGCATTGTCTGACGACCCACGTCTTCGAGCAACACTGAGGAGACTAACTTCTCCTAACCAGCCCTGCACTCATGCTATTTCAATATTTATTTGATCTCTTTACCATCTCAAAAAGCTCTGGGAGAACCTTCTCTCTGGTTCTCTGAGGTGAGTTTGTGTAGAGACTGAGTTTGACGTGTTCAGTGACATGGAAACAGTCGATGGACGGTTGTAATTATATCCAGGTTTACATGAATGAAGGACAGATGTGGACACAGATGATGGACGTCTCTTTGGAGAGGAGGTTGGAGTGCTCCTGGAGGAGCTGAGAAAAGCTCCATAATCAGAAAGTAGTGGGTTCAAATCCCAGACCATTCGGTTGTCCAGCACTTCCCTTGATAGGTACCGTCCTCATCACTGCTCCCGGGGTGCTGGATATGTCTGCCCCCTGCTGGACGGTGTGTGTGTGTTAAACACAGAGGATATGGTTGGTTCGCTGAGTGTTCACACTCAGTCACTTTCACTTTAGAGAGAGAAGGCAGGAGGCCGCTGGAGTGAATCCGAGTCGTTTAACTCCGGCTCTGATCCGATCTTGCCCTCTGACCCGACTCAAAGGAGCTAATCTGCCCCTGATTCTCACAGGACGCCCGGGTCCAGCGACCTCTTCACCTGACCTGAGACTAATCCGATCAGCAGGGATGAGCTGATCAAGACACACATTCTTCAGACATCAGGAGCTCCTGCAGATCCTCCAGCTGGTTCCTCTGAACCTCCCACAGAAAAACAATCTCATTCATTCAAAGAAACGGAAAAAGGAACCAAACAAAATAATTCAGTGTAAACACAAGAGTTCAGTCTAGGTTAAGGTTAGGATGACTGTACATTTAAAAACAGAAAAAAAAAATTCCTGTATTTTTTCACAGTGAGAACAAAATGAAATAAAATAATAAGACAAATTAAATACAAATAAAATAAATGTAGATTAAATCTGTATAGGTATAACAACACAGGTGTAACATACTAATAAACCTATACTATATAACTTATAAAATATACAAAAATTAAAGGAAAAGGGAAAAAAAT
>CM029384.1:24343671-24346171 GCA_017165825.1 Hepsetus odoe
AAACCTCACAGGCCCTGAAAGAGTGGAGCCTCAAAGGGTTAACAGGAGGCAAGAGGGGTTTGATTGCAGGGTTCCTTCATCTGCCCCAGATAACCCTGCTGACCACAGTGTGTGTGTGTGTGTGTGTGTGTGTGTGTGTGTATGATGAGTGGTCTACCTCAGGAAGTCAGTGCCAGGCCACAAGTCCTCTCCAGCAGTGTGAGAGTGAGTGGCGTTCGTGTTGGTTTTCCGGTCGTCTCGCCGGCCGATTATCACTCTCTTACAGCCTTGCCTCACATTTCACTTCTTTTACTCCTCTAACCTGACGTCAGGCATCCTCAACAGCACAGGCAGTGTTCTCTCCTCCAAACAGTGTGTGTGTGTGTGTGTGTGTGTGTGTGTGTAAACTACTAGGTTAAACACAGTCAGCAGTTATAGACCACAGTACAGGAACAAGTTAACAAGGTACTTTATCAGGAGAACCTGCAGTTCATCTCCTGAAGAGGAGGCTGAAGAGAGAGTCTAACAGTTGTTGGTGAAGTCAAAGCATCATAAGTTTGATTCAGTTAATGCAAAGAGATATTCAACCAAAGTGTAATTTACTTTAATTTACCTTAAAACTTTCAGTTCCATTATTTTCCATTATTTTGCTAGAAGGAAATTAGAAGGAAATAAAAGATGAAAATCTGATCACACTGCTTCTGCCTTTGAAACAGCCCAGGTAATGAAAATGAAAGTGAACATGAGAGACAACACTGTCCTTCAGGAAGATCTGGAGAACTGCTCAGGTACAGAGACTGACCCGGGTCCTTGGCCCGCAGGAGTGAGATTCTGATCAGACCCGTCTGTAGATTTCCCCGCAGTCCTGCCCCATAAACACCAGTAACCAGATCGTAGGGCTTTTATCTACAGGGTTTTTGTGTTGCTGGAACAAAACTGTACACATTTCACAGCATCTCAGATTTAAATTTAGGAATTAAACACTTTACCTACATACAGAAAAAAATAGATGTTATTTTTTTAACAAAGCACTGTGGCATAATTATTGGCACCCCTGTTGCATCCTCACCTTTCCAGCATTTCAGCCTTGAGTCTTTTCTTGTAATGTTTTTTGAGACACAGGAAGAAAACACCTCAATAAAGGAGTGAGGATCTCCTTCAGGGTCTGGATTTTCCCCTTCAGGGTTTTAGCGCAGGACACTAGGATTCTGTGGCCACTGAATTGTTCTTGTGTGGATGTGAACATCTGGTTTAAATGTTTTGGATCCCTGTACTGCTGGAAGGAGCTGAACCCATTTTTAGCTTTCTGGAAGATTTTCTTCAGAAATCTCCTGGTTCTTTATGGAATCTATGATGCCATTAATCCTAGCCAAGTTCTCAGGGCCTTTAGAAGAAAAATGAGGATGTAGTCACCCTTGTGTTTCAGAATGTCTCTGTCAGGTCTCATCTGCTCCATGTCCTCTATTCCTGTATGTGGATCATGTTTATATTTTCTGTTTCGTTTTTTATTAAACTGGCTCCCAGCTCTTCATTGCTGAAAGATCTTCAGTCATTCAAGTGGCCATGAACATTTTAACCGGCAAACATTCTACGATTCGAACGAAACAAAAAATGCAGAAAAACAGCATTTTCATTGTTTCAGGTCAAACTCCACCCTTTACAGTCAGACAGCGGCTGAAACACAGCAGCTTTATTTAAAGTTTCTCTCTTAACCGACTACGCTTTAAAGTCATATTTCAAAGTTTGAGTCGGGGAGGTGGGAGGGCGGCGTAGCTTATTGTGGATGTCAGCCTGATACTCAGCACTGATTGGATGATGAAAGCAGTAATTTGGGGTGGCACAGGCCGACTTCAAAGCCCTCAATGAGAGATTATACAGGAATGCAAGAGGAAACCAGGACAGAAAAAAACAAAATGCTGTTTTCTGTGAGGGTTAATTACGCTGCAGATCCCCTTTCAGTGGAGGGAAATCTACTGTGGCGTTTCTCCTGGAAGTCCAGTGAGCTCTGCAGCTCTCCAGCAGAGCTCAACTCCGACCTGAGTGGGTTTTGACGGGTCATTGACAGACCGTCGGCTCACAGAGAGAAGCCCTGATTCCCTTTTGCCAAAACCTTTAGTTTCCCAACAGTGAGGTGAATACTGACACTTTTACATAACTCTTATTCGAAAAACTGAGAGGAGGTCTTTGATTCCCACAGTGAGCTCTACTGTAGACATCAGCAACATATGTCTGGTTTAACAACTGTGAGGTAGTCCAGCTGCCTTTAAGCATGAAACCTTTATTGAAAAAGCAGTTGCAAGTGTTCAGCAGCATCTGTGTTGATGATTTTCATGATGAATCATGATGATTTAGGTTTAAGTTTGTTCATTATTTTATGGTATTTTGCTGATGAGAAATGAGGATCAGAGGAACCCTAACCCTAGTGGTGGGCAGCTATCCCCGTGGAGCAGTGATGGGGATGGAACCTTGCTCAAGGGAACCTCAGGGCAACCTACTGGTCTCAGATTTGAACCCACAGCCT
>CM029384.1:24351171-24428303 GCA_017165825.1 Hepsetus odoe
ACCTCATTCATACACTTTATAGCGATATTTTTTACCTCATTCATAAGAATTTTAGTGAGCATTTTACTTCATTCATACACTTTAGTGATATTTTTAGCTCATTCATACACTTTAGAGCGATATTTTACCTCATTCATACACTTTAGTGATATTTTACCTCATTCATACACTTTATAGCGATATTTTACCTCATTCATACACTTTAGTGATATTTTACCTCATTCATACACTTTATAGCTATATTTTACCTCATACATACACTTTAGTGATATTTCACTCATCTATATACTTATAGCGATATTTTACCTATATTCATACACTTTTAGAGAATATATTTTACCTCATACATACACTTTATAGCTTATTTTACCTCATACATACAATTTTATAGCGAGATTACCTCATTCATACACTCCTTATAGTTGTATATTTTACCTCATTCATACACTTATAGCGATAGATTTACCTCATACATACACTTTGAGTGATATTTACCTCATTCTACACTTTATAGCGATATTTTACCTCACATACACTTTAGTGATATTTTAATTCTCATTCAGTACACTTTATAGCTTATTTTGTTCTCATTCACACTTATAGCTTATATTTTACCTCATTCATAATTTTATAGCTTATTATTTTACCTCATTCAATAATTTATGTTTTGGTTATTTTACCTCATTCATACACTTCATATTTATTTTACCTCATACATACACTTTTATATGTATATTTTACCTCATTCATACACCATAGCGATATTTTACTCATTCACACACCTGAGCGATATTTTACTTACTCCATACACTTTATAGCTTATTATTTTACCTCATTCATACACTTTATAGCGATATTTTACCTCATACATACACTTTAGCGATATTTTACCTCATTCACACACTTTAGTGATATTTACTCTATCTATATGAATTATAGCGATATTCTTACTCATTCATACACTTTATACATTTATATTTTACCTCATACACACCCTTTGATAGCTTATATTTTACCCTCATACATACACTTTAGTGATATTTCACTCTCATTCATACACTTATGTTTATATTTTACCTCATTCATACACTTTTATATTTATATTTACCTCATTCATGCTAATTTTAGTGATATTTTACCTCATTCATACACTCTTATAGCGATATATTTACCTATTCATATACTCCTATGATATTTTACCTCATTCATACACTTTATATTTATATCACTTCTCATACATACACTTTAGTATATTTTACTCTCATTCATACACTTTATAGTTTATATTTTACCTCATTCATACACTTTATAGCTTATATTTTACCTCATTCATACACTTTATATTTATATTTTACTCATACACACTCCTTCATAGCTTATATTTTACCTCATTCATACACTTTATAGCGATATTTTACCTCATTCACACACTTCATAGCGATATTTTACCTCATTCACACACTTCATAGCGATATTTTACCTCATTCATACACTTTATAGCTTATATTTTACTCATTCATACACTTTATAGCCATATTTTACCTCATTCACACACTCTATAGCGATATTTTACCTCATTCACACACTCTTTACAGCTTATATTTTAATTTCATTCATAATACTTATAGCGATATTTTACCTCATTCATACACTTTATAGCTGACATTTTACCATACATACACTTTAGTGATACTTACCTCATTCACACACTTTAGCGATATTTTACCTCATATACAATTTTATGATATTTTTACTCATTCATACACTTTATAGCGATATTTACCTCATACACACTTTAGTGATATTTACCTCATTCACTTAGTGATATTTTACTCTAAGTACATACACTTTATAGCTATATTTTACCTCATATACACTAGTGATATTTTACCTCATATATACACCTTTGAAGTGATATTTTACCTCATCTAATTTTATAGCGCATATTTTACCTCATTCACACACTTCATAGCGACATTTTACCTCATTCAATAATTTCCATATGTTTAGTATTTTACTCAGTCTATACACTCAGTGCTGAGTATTTTTTACTCTCATTCATACACTTGAGTAGCAGTATTTACTCATACATACACTTTAGTGATATTTACTCATCTTATATTAATTTTATAGCGATATTTTACCTCATACATACACTTTAGTGATATTTTACCTCATTCACACACTTTAGTGATATTTTACCTCATTCATACACTTTATAGCGATATTTTACCTCATATTCATACACTTTTTATAGCGATATTTTACTCCATACATACACTTTTATAGCGATATTTTAATTCTCACACTTTTATAGCGATATTTTACCTCATTCATACACTTTATAGCTTATTTACCCTTTGAATTCATACACTTTAGTGATATTTTACCTCATTCATACACTTATAGCTTATATTTACCTCATACACTTCAGTGATATTTTACCTCATTCACACACACTTTTTATAGCGATATATTTTACCTCATACATACACTTTAGTGATATTTTACCTCATTCATACACTTTATAGCGATATTTTACCTCATTCATACACTTTATAGCGATATTTTACCTCATTCATACACTTTATAGCGATATTTTACCTTCATACACTTTATAGCTTATATTTTACTCTCTCATTCATACACTTTATGTTATTTTACTCATCTACAATAATTTCATAACGATATTTTACCTCATTCACACACTTCATAGCTTATTTTACTCATTCATACAATTTTTATAGCTTGTATATTTTACCTCATTCATACACTTTATAGCGATATTTTACCTCATTCACACACTTCATAGCGATATTTTACCTCATTCACACACTTCATAGCGATATTTTACCTCATTCATACACTTTATAGCGATATTTTACCTCATTCATACACTTTATAGCGATATTTTACCTCATACATACACTTTAGTGATATTTTACCTCATTCACACACTTTAGTGATATTTTACATCATACATACTTTATAGCTTACATTTTACCTCATAAGACAGGCTTTAGGCTTATATTTTACCTCATACATACACTTTAGTGATATTTTACCTCATACATACACTTTAGTGATATTTTACCTCATACATACACTATACACTAGTGGTTAGGGAGTTGGGTCTCCCCAAGATCGGAAGATTGTGGTTCACCCCACCCCAGTGGCTTGCCCTGGAGTGCCTTTGAGCAAGGTATCATCCCTATCACTGCTCCCCGGGCGCTTTCAATAGCTGTGAGTGTGTATGGTTAAATAGCAGAGGTCCACTCTGCTGTAGTTCATGTGTGCTGTGCCGTGGATCTCACAATGACAAGGGTTTTTCACTTCTTACTTTCTACTTTTAGTGATATTTTACTCTCATAAGCATACACTTTAGTAGATATTTTACCTCATTCACACACTTTATAATGATATTTTACTTCAGAAATACACTTCTCAACTATATTTTGCCGCAAAATGTAAAGTATGTACAGTGATATTCTGTAAAGTACATCACCACACAATTTCACTTCAGATTTTACTTCAAAATTATACATGACAGTGATGTTCTGCAAAAGGAGTACACCTGATAGTGATATTTTACTTCAGAAATAATTCATTAAGCTGTTTTACTTCAGAAATATGCCTGAATATCATTTTATAACCCATCACTGCAGCATATTTTACCTTGAAAATACATTAGAAAACCCAAAACATGTATATTGATATTTTATATCAGAAATGCATGTTACAGTGATATTTTCAACAGGCATAAATCTACAGCCCATATGTTACCTCAGAATTACAATTTATAGTGATAGTTTACAGCATTTTACCACATAGATAAACTTTCTCACAAAATATTACCACTAAAGAAACTTTTTAGGATATTTTAGCTCAGAAACACACTTTAGTCCAATATTGTTTCACAAAATAATGCATTTCAGCGATATTTCACCACAGAAGTCCACTTTACAGTGTTAGTGTTCAGGATTAATAGGCTGAAGTCGTCTCAGAATGGAAGTGTTGTGCCGTTTAAGGTGGAACAGCAAATTCCAATTCAGACAAAGCAAACTTCAGCTCATATTTTAATAAACACAAGAGGTTTTTTCAAATGTGATATTACATGTTTTATTGTTCACTTTCATTGTGTTACTCTTAGTCTTGTTCTAAAAGTGTTTATATTGTAGTATTGGACCCTAAAACCCTACCTGCTTTTATCCCTCAGAGTTGTTTGTGTGACGGTATCTTAAGTGCTCTGCTCTGATTGGCTGTGTCTCTTAATGGGCAGGTGTGCTATAGGCTGATGTTCAGCTTCTTCAGTGATATTGCCTTACGCATTTTACTTCATTATTTTATAGAAATAATTTGTACATATATGGGCCTTATCATTTCTCAAAAACAAATTTGCCTGACATGAGATGTGCCTCTACCCACAGCATCTCTGATCTCTGTTTCATGCTCTTTCCATCTCTGTCTCACTTTTTACAGTCCCACAGACTCGTCTTTCTATCTGTCTCTCTCACTGTTACTATCTGTCTCTCTTGTCTGTCTCACTGTTTTTCTGTTTCTCTCTTGCCATTTCTCTCTCTCTCTCTCTCTCTCTCTCTCTCTCTCTCTCTCTCTCTCTCTCTGTGTCTCTCTCTCTCTCTGTTTCTCTGTAAGGTGTTATTTAAATTGTAAAATTTTGGGGTTCTCTAGTGTGGTGGTCCCACAGACTATTTTGCGGTCTGCCGTTGTTGTTGTTGTTTTTTTTTTCTTCCTGGCGGCATCTGGTCCGGTCCAGTCCGGTCCGCTGCACTGAGAGTTTTCCGAGGGGCTCCGAAGGGGCTTCTTTAATGTGAAGAGTAAAGGAGGCAGTGTGTTTTCTTTGGCTGCAGTGAGTGTAATTTGGGGATTGAGGGTGAGGCTGCAGGGACTACCCGCTGCCTTTCATCTCCACCTTTAACATGAGGGAGGTGGATGATGGGGGGGGGGTTGACAGGGCGGCATGGGATTGACTGGAATTTATCCTCCAGTTAAGAACACATGGAACCCACAAACAGCACTTTCTATCAGCCGCAGCAGTAATAACATTTATTTTCCTTTTAAACGGTCAGAGTGGTGTTTTTGGATTTGGATCTTTTGATTTAGCCGTCATGCTAATTGGTAGGTTAAAGTCCTCCATTGTCTGTTAGTTACATCATCCTCACGGCTACACATTCTATTCTCGAGTACTTAAAAAATAAATAAAAATAACGCTGGTAAAGTATTGACTCTTTACCTGGTACCAGTGAAGACATACAGGAATGTACTGAGAGTGTAAAGTAAAAAGTACAGGAATGAGTGTAAAGTGAGACGTGTCTCCACTGAATCTCACTCCATATTAATAGAATTAAAGACTGAACTTCAACTCCAATAAAAACAATCTACTGAAAATAATCCACATGAACTTCACCGCTTCACTTTCATCACCGTCTCTACTAGTTCTCCGTCACGGACACACACTCCACACACCCTGAACTCCACCGTCCACTCTCCCTGTCCTCTCTCTCACTCTCCTCCACTCTGTCCTGCACCGATGGACACACAGAGGGATGTCCTTTCTGTGTGTTTGTGTCCATTTAGTCTGAGACGGGTCTGGATGTTGGGACGGTGATGGAGGATACAGATAATGGAGGATCAACTCAGACGTTCAGACTGAAGGACGGATGCTGAAGACTCTTGAACACATTAATTGTAGAGTAATTGTAGTTTTAGTATTTTTGAAACGGATCTAAACAGCTTCAGACCTGCATCAGTAGAAGCTAGAAATCTGTGAAAAAAGGGAAAAAGACATTTTTTTTAAATATCTGTACTGTGGTCACCTGAGGGTGTTGTTTCCAGCAGAGAGGGAAGGAGAGACACACCAGACTCAGCAGTCTTTCAGAAAGTAGTAGTGGAGGAATGATGGACAGAAGTGTAAACAGGAGGAGAGGCTCCGTCTGTCTGCGCTCCTCCGGCCACAAATTTCAGAAATGGAGGCTGCAGTTTGGAGAAGGAGGAAATGAAGGAATTCTTCTGGGTTTGCGTTCGCTGCGTTTGACAAGCCGACCCGAATCGCAGCCCGTGACCGCGGAGGCGCGTTATTTCGGCTGGAGCCCAAATAATATCAGTTTACAGCAACGCAGCACGCATGTTTAAACTATATTTTAATGACATGAGAGACTTCATACCCCACTGAGACATGAGTAAAACATTTATAAAACAATAATTTCATGTATATGAACACTTCATGACAACATTTTATTAATAGAGTTTCTCAGCATGGTCAGACACTTAACATGCAAAAAAGTGATTATATGCAAAGAAAAAAACAAAAACAGCAGACTTGTTAGATAAAAAGATGTTTAGCAAATGAAGGAAATTTTAATATACTTTTTTTTTCTCCATTCAAGCTGAACATTGAAGAAAAAAAAACGCACAGAAGAGGCGTTTTATAATGATGAGTCGCGGAATATAGACAGGGCCATTAAATTTATGAAAAAATAGATTACAGAATGGGATTTTGGAGAAAGATTGAAGCTTTTGTTCTGACAGTGATGAGTTTCTTATTTAAATTATTTCAGTTTTCCAGGGTTAGTGCAACTGGAGCTTCTAAATCTTGTTAAAACATTTCATGCAGTACTGGCACTGTGCTCTAAAGACCTGCTCAAGATTTCAGCTGCTTGAAAAAACACAATTATTACTGTTGAGTTGATCTTTTTTAGTCCATTCTGATGATGTGATTTGGTATTGTCAAATTAACCTTTCCCACCAAAGTAAACAAATTGAAACTATTGGCTTTAGTGATTAAGATTTTTGCACTTATTCTATCAGCGCTATATTGTAACGTTCTGGCTTCAGTTAAAAACATATAAATATACGTGTGTGGGTGTGTACACAGAATTTATATCTTATATTTTTGTATCTATATGTAATAACATGCCCCATATGTAGAATAGAATAGAATAATCATTTATTATCCCACGAATGAGAAATTTGGGTGTATTGTGCACCTTCAGTGTTTTACGGACAACAAAGACTGAGTACCGTGTGTGTGTGTGTGTGTGTGTGTTTTATGAAAGTGAATTAAGTGTTGAATGGCTGTTTAACTTCGATGTGCTTCAGTGCAGAGTGTTTAAAACCTCACACACACTTTTCTGAGCTACTAAATATAAACACTGACCCTTCTCGCTCTCTCTCTCTCACACACACACACACACATACACACACACACACACACTGTATGTCCACAGTGAATCTCTGAAGGTGCTCTTTTGGAGACACAGGTGTGTGTGTGTGTCTGCTGAGTTTTAGGGGGGTTGTGTTTTGTTTTATGTGAGTTGTATTTTGTTTGAGTCGCCGTGCCTCCACTTTTTAACCCACATCTGATGTTTCTGGAGAAAAACAGATGATTTAGATTTGGGGAACAAACTGCTAAATCAGATTAACCAGAGAGAGAGCAAGAGAGAGAGACAGACACAGTGTCAGGGAGACACAGAGAGAGAGAGAGACAGACACGGTCAGAGAGCGATACATAGAGAGAGAGAGAGAGAGAGAAAAAATCAGGCCAGGTAGATCCACCGTAAAAGACTCCCTCGTGTGTGTAAGTAATTAAGTGTACGGAACTTTCAGCCTTTTACCACCTCATCCAAATAAACATAAATAAATAAATACATGCGTAATTGTAGATTAGATGTCCTTCTACGTCTGAGAGCCTTATCAGTCATGTGAACAAAGTAAACACAAATGGCAAATTTGGGCGCAAGGATTTAAGGAGCACCTCATCTCCTGACACCTCCAACAATCTGACACGCTTACCTAACACCGCTCACTGTTTTTACAGCTTGCATACTACACTTTCTACACACTTTAATGTTTTTCATTTTTATTATCTCTTCTGTTATTTCACTTTAAGTGCCATTTAATGTTCTTGTAAAACTCTTGCATTCCAGTCTAAATGCTTGTAAATGACTTTGGATAAAAGCATCAGCTAAATGATTAAATGTAAGGAAATATCTAATTGTGCGATTTATTTTCAGTATTTTGACTGCAGTTTAAATCAGATTATTTTGTTTTATTTTCCCCCTTCAGGCTTTTTCAACCAAAAATTTGTACTAAAATGGCAATCACACCCCCAGACTGTGACCCTGTGACCGTTGATGTGTCGGTGCTGTCAGGGCAGTCAGTTTGCTGGTGCAGTGTGTGTGTGTGTGTGTGTCTGTGTGTGTTATTGAGATCTGGTGAAACATGGTGAACATTTTCCCTCTGAAACCCAAACTCTCCTGGTGCTGAAAACACCCTGAATTACCCCCAACCCTGTCACTGCCCCGCAATCTGCCCTCACACTTACTGCCTCAGCGGCGCCCCCTCCACCCCAATAATAATAACTACACCGATCATCATCATCATCTTGGTGTGTGTGTGTGTGTGTGTGTGTCTAACCTCTCAGAAAAGATCAGTGTGTGCATTTGTTTCAGTACAACATATAAAGAGTAATACTGTGTGTGTGTGTGTGTGTGTGTGTGTGTGTGTGTGTGAGAACTAGAGGTAAAGTGGGGGTCTCTGATGATGAGATTAAACGCAGCCAGGCAGACTGTCTCCTATAGCCCCCCAACACACACACACTCACACACTCACACACACACTCACACACTCTCTCTCTCTCTGAGGCCATTGTTTAGTATTACTTGCTCTTTAGGGTCTTAAATTACCAGAGCAATTGATCCCCCTGACCTCACGCAAAGCCTCCGCCATGGGAATCAGAGCCCCAACGTACACACACACACACACAGGGGAGAAACACATGCATGTACACACACACACACACACACACACACACATGGTCTCAAGAGAAAAGGAATGGTCCCAGACGCCCGTCTGTCTCAGTGAGGGCCCCATGCAGCTACACCACCTTTTCTGTGTGTCTGTCGCCCTCTGTTAGCAGGACGAGGAACTGAACAGGGCATTCCAGGACTAGTCTATTGGTCACATGTGAGTGTGTTTGTGTGTCTATGGTCCTTTTTTTGGCATATTTTGAGGACCGACTGTTCCGATAAAGATTTCTCCACCAGCTTTAGGTTTGTCCTGGCTTTAAAAATCTGATAGTGATGGACTGGATTTCTTTTAGTATCTCTGCACTGTTCTGTCCTGTAACTCACCCAGGACATCCAGCTACTAAAAAGAAAACACTCCAGCACAATTTTATATATTAAAATAATCCTGCCGGACCCTCCCACTGTGATTGGCAGGCTCGTCTTCACCAGCGGCGAGTGGCAGATATCCGTTTACTTGCCTGGAAAGAGGGACTAATTTAAGCACTTCATCTCATATTTACAGTTAAAGTAATCTTTTTTGACACTGCTCCCTCCATTTTCAGTGACCGTTTTACCTAAAGATGCAGCTTTTTGTTTTGCTATTATTAGTATTTTCTTTGGGAAAAGCTAAAAGGTATAAAGGGAAATTTAGTTACTGAGGTTTTGGGGGGCTGTTCTGTCGAAAGGACGCTGAGGACCAGGCTCACTTACATCAACACGTGTGAGATGTTTGTGACAGCTCCTGTGAGAGTCATGTTGGGTGAGATAAGATTGACTAAGCCAAACACTTCAGAACAGCACTGTAACACCTTCAGCTTCATGCGCACACACGCACGCACGCATGCACACAAACACACACACACTCACTGCTTGGTAAGCGTCTCAGGGTCAGCAGGAGGACGTCTGGTGTATTTGGTGAAGCTGTGAAGTTTGTTTAAGCATTTAATAATGTAATAATCTACATACATTTTTATTTTATTTGTTTTTCTCATTTAAAACACCCGCTAGTTCACCAATAGTATTGAACCTCTCTTTTCTTCTTTTCTTCTCCTGGGTTGTCATTTTGGAGATACAAGGTTTTACAGCAGGGACGATATGCAAGTTTAGCTGCAGATCTTCTTCTCCAGTGTCTCAAGTGTTGCTTTGTGTTTTCTTGAGGTTTGAACTAATGTGAAGTGTTGAGTGTTGTAATAAAACAGATTTTGTTTTGCGTTATTTGAGACCAAGTGTCTAAATAAAAGTGAGTTTTTATGTTCAGACACGTTTTACAAACTGCTCACATTATTTTTGAGCTTCAGTCTAAAAACATTGATTCTGTATTGATGAGCAATCAATTACAGCCACAAATTAAATGTATTAATGACATGAGCCTATTTTCAAACATTAATTAAAAAATTGGAATTGTTTAGGTTTCATGAAATGATTCAAATGTGCACCAAAAGGTTTCCTAAAAACGAGGCTGGAGAACAGTTCGCTAGAAATACTAATAAAGAAGGGGTTTATATATATATATATAATATTTGTATAGGGGACATATTTTTTGATTGTTTTTATATTTTATTATGTTACTGTGCTAAAGTCTTGGTCTTTGTCTTAAGTAACTAGTTTTAACCTGTTTATTTTTACACAAAATATATTTTTTAGTTATTCCAGCAACACGGTGCATGATCAGAATAAATATTTAGAGGAAGTAATAAGAATGTCTGTAGTGGATATCTTCGATATCTGTCTTTAACAGTGTGTTTTCTGAGCGCATAAATGCTGACTGCCCAAATAAACACTTTTTAAAGTCTAATTTTTCACAGATGTTAAACTGTTCTGCAGTTTTGGGACATCCTGCACTCGTCTGTGCTGAAACTTTCCCTGAGAGCGAGGGAGTGTAAAAGGAAACCCGGCGGTGATATTAGTCAGAGAGCTGCAGCAGCAGGAACAGAGCGGCGCGCTTGGGTGAAAGACGCTGTGGTGATTAGAGGGCTGTCGCTGTAGTTTTGTGTTGTTATTTTTGTCTCTTTTCTTTCTGTTTCTTCCGTGAGGTCTGTGCTGTCACTGGGACAGAGAAATCACACACTGCAGATGCACACTCCTACAGACGTTTGGCAGCTCCGGGGCCGCGGCGGCGTGTGATTCCTTTAAACCCTTCGTCAAACGCAGTGTGTGAACAGCACGATTAACACACAACCCTCATAATTATATTATTGCAGCAGTTAAAGACCGATCGTGTCCTTCACTCTCGCTCTGGGGGGACGCTTATTATTGTTCACACCTCTCCCTGAAAAAACCCTGCTGTATGTGTGTGTGTGTGTGTGTGTGTAAGCTTTCAGGACACAAATGTTCAGATTTAATAAGTAAATTTGGGGGTGTTATTACATAAATAATATATAATGAATAGTGGATGTATTATTATGTAAAGTAACTTATAATACATATGGGGCTTGATGTTATTCCATATAAATATATGAAACACACAGCTTTTATTTATATATATATATATATATATATATATATATATTATATAAAATGTAAGTATATATGTAATATCTAGAAGATATACACACATTGAGTATCAGTGTAAATCACTGCTCACTGCCCAAATAAAACACTTTTTAAATCTAAATTTCACAAGTTTCAAACTTGTGCACTTCTAATACATACAATATATTTTCATATTTTTATTTAAGTTAAATCACTTTAAGTGACTTTTTAAATCACCTCTGCTACCGGCAGTAGGTAGGAGACACCATCTCCTGCTGTTGCATAAAAACACATGTGTGTGTGTTTAAAAAAAAAAATAGACTTTATTCCAATTCCAACACATCATCAGAATAAATTCAAATAAAGATAAACTGATTGAAAATCAGTGTATAAGTAAATCAGTGGATACGTAGTTGATAACTTATGCATCTTTATATATTTGTCTTTATTAAAACAGTATTTTTTTTCTGAGTAAAATTTGTGTGTGTTTTGTGTGTGTATGTATGTGTATATATGTATATGTGTGTGTGTGTGTATTTATATATATATTAGTACATGTATTTTTAAAAAGAGCACAACAAATCACTTTAAGTGACAAAATCACTTCTTCTACTAGCGTTGGATGTAGTATATATGAGAAACCGTGCCCTGATGCTTCATAAAAACAAACCTGTGTGTGTGAGCCTCCCTCCTGCAGCGCTGTGCTGTTTTTGGAGCCGCTATTACAGCGCTAAGTTGGGGTCAACTCCTACAACTGCAGTAATTATGTAATTTGGGTGGTTAGAGCAGAGACAGTGGACTGAGCTCACACGGCGGAGTAATCCACCAATCCCTAATCGTCCTGTCAGCGCTCAGCCCGTCACCTGTCCCGCCGGAATTACTCCTGAACAGAGGCCTGTCTGTGTGTGTGTCTCATTGTGTGTCAGTCTGAGAGAGAGAGAGAGAGTGTGTGTTTGTGTGTGCGGGTGCGTAGTTGTTGTGTTTCACCCACACTATTAATAAAATGATAAAATATATACAGTGCGGATGAATGATTGCACTTTTTTCTCCCAAATCTCAGTTTTGACGAGTGCGGGTTATAAAACAGCCGCTGGCGTTATTAGTGCCGTCGTTTGTTTTAAGTGGGGAAGTTTAACCTGAAAACACAGCACTGGAATTGACTACAATAAATTCTTTGTTCAAGCCTTAAGTCCAAAAGATGGGGGTGCTCTGTTTTTAGAACAAGATAAACTTGAATAGATAATGAATTTTAAAAATCTGTAAATGTAATTAGAGTTCGTGACAGAGTTAGAGTATTTAAAACCACAGAAATTTAACAGCAAACATTCATCAGGACCTGAGACGGTCTTCGTTTGTGTTGATTCCACCATGACTGTTCACAGTGAAAAGCCCAGGTTCGGATCATACTTGATTTATTTATTTATTTTTTCCTCCATAAAAATCTCAGTTAAAGAACTGATGATGACTCCTCATTAAACCGAGGTGAAGAATAAAACTGTGAAAGAGTTTGGCCTGTTTAGCCCGTCAGCGTGACTCACAGGGCTACACGCTGCTGTGGGTGTGAATCCAGGAAAACCAGTTCTGGAGTTTCAGATCGGGCCCTTAAAACATGAAAATCTTATCATTTTCAAGGCTGTTATTATTCATTAGTGTGTGGAAAGTGGTCCCAGGTATACCTAAAGGTAAGAATATTGCAAATTTCACTCCTTTTATGAACCTGCGCCACCTGGAGTGTGCATACATGAGCACCCCCTGCTGGTAAGGTGAAGCTGAATAAAAGGACTTTAACTGAAGGAATTAATTTGTATTTTTCCTTTCCTTCTGGATCTCTGAATGAAGGGATGTTTTTCTGTGGCTGCCAACTCAACTTCCATTAATGCCAATTAACGCTTCCCCTCCGTTTACACTCGTTTAATGCAGGTTGTTAGTTTTGGCCTTAATAAAGATTTATTCACCTGGAGCAGAGCAGGTAGAAGAAATGGTTGATCAGAGTTTTAGATGGGGTCAGAAACAAGACCCTTTAAACGTTCCTTATTCAGCTTGTCTGTAAAATGAATAATAATAATAATAACGATGTAATTGAGGGAAGTAGTTTGGGGTTGGAGTCAGTCCTGCTCATCTCTGATGTCTCTCTTCCTGAAGATCTCCAACATCACCAAGCTGAAGGACTTTTTACTGCAGCACAGGAAGGACTATGTGAACGCCAGCAGGTGAGCCTAACCTGACCCCTGACCCTGCATGACTAACCCTGACCCTGCAGGTCTAACCCTGACCCTGCAGCACTAACCCTGACCCCTGACCCTGCAGGACTAACCCTGACCCCTGACCCTGCAGGTCTAACCCTGAACTGTGTTTGTTTAAAGGCTGGATTTTATTGTGTGTGTGTGTGTGTGTCTCAGTTTAATTTCTTCAGATCTAAACCGCATGACGGACAGTGAGAGAGACCAGATTGATCAGGATGCTCAGATCTTCATGAGGACATGCTCAGATGCCATCAAACAGCTGAGGACAGAGGGTACATGCACCAAAAATGTATACATCTCATAAGAACTTGTGATTGAAGTGTTAAAGAGGGATGTGTTTGTGTCTTTTTAATCACTTTTAAATCACTGCTATCAGTGTTAGTGTGAGTGTGTGTATGTGTATATTTATACATATATACCATGTCCATGTCCCGATGTTGCATAAAAACAAATGTGTGTGTGTGTCACTGTGTGTGTAGCTGAGAAGCCGGGGATTTCCGCTCAGATGAAGGAACACCGTGGAGCTGTTCTGGACCTGATAGAGTCTTATCTTAAAGGTATATATCCACACACACAAGCACACAATTATGTTCACACAACTGTTGAAAAGCTTGTGTCTCTGTGGGACAGCGATGATGGTAAAATAGTCCATCTGGACCGAATCACTTTTCTTTGTGTCCCTCCATCATTTATGGGATTAACCTCATGAAGCTGTAAAGGGTGTGAACCTCTGAACTAGTCTGGTGCAGAAAAAGACTCTTCAGGCACCCAGTAATCCAGAATGTCATGTGTTTTAAATATTAACAAATCTCTGAAAACAAAGGAAAAACATGATTAATATTTGGTGTATTATACATCATTTAATAACCTTTTCTTTATAACTACAAATGTTGAATACGTCTTAAAAATACAGTTCTGTATTGTATTTTATTGTGTCAGAAACATGCAGATTTTGAATAAAAGTGTCTTCAGAGACTATAACTTTGTTAAACTGATGTTGACACACACTATTTTTGTGTGTGTGTGTTTGTGCGCGTTTGTGCGCATGCGTTCATTTGTTCCTGCAGGTGTGTGTAAACTGTACTCAGAGCAGAGAGCCATCCGGGTGAAGAGGGTGGTGGATAAAAAGAGATTGTGAGTTGTAAGCAAAATAAAAGAAAGTAGACAGTTTAACCCCAAACAAACTCTGCAACAGTGTGTGTGTGCGTGTGTGCGTGTGTGCGTGTGTGCGTGTGTGTGTGTGTGTGTGTGTGTGTGTGTGCACGTGCGCAGATCTCGGTTGGAACCAGAGCAGAAAAGTAAAGTGGACAAAAGCAAAGACACAGAAAAAACACCAGCACAGGAGGAAACCAATGGTAACACACACACACACACTGAAGAGATACAGTCACAAAGTATCAGAAGATCAAGTCCAGTTCATTGAACACACATTTGTAACAAAAATCAGGTCAGCCTCTCAAGTTCCAATACTTTAGCTCAGTTGAAAAACTGGGTGGTCAGAGTTTAAATGAGAGGAGCAACAATCACACATTCTGTCACAGAAACAACACAGTTTATTGTTAAGATGTAAATTAAAATAAAGGTGTTTGAGGTGTTTGAAGTCTATATGTTGTGTGTGTGGTTCCAGAGAAGCCTGTGTCTGACAGTGGTGTTGAATTGTGGGAAGATGGCAGAGTGGAGGATGAGCTCTCACCAGAGGAAATACAGATGGTACACACACACACACACACACACACATATATACACACACACATATTCTGGAACAGGTCCATGGTACAGAGATTGTGCCCATTTTGGTGTGTGTCTGTGTGTATGTGTAGTTTGAACAGGAAAACCAAAGGCTGGTCAGTGAGATGAACAGTCTGGTGGATGAAGTCAGGTGAGCTTTACACACACCTAAACTTCTCATTCCCAGTAAATGATGTTGGATGTTAAAGAGCTCCCAGATTGAGGTCTAAATCTGACCTGAAATAGTTCTGTACCCAGAATTCTGACCGACCCGGTCCATCATTTACATCCAAGTATTTCAGCACAAAACTCACCAAGTTAAAATAATACATCGCTCTCTGGTTTTGCTGTAATTCTGGACTTGACATACTTTTCTGTGTGTGTGTGTGTGTGTGTGTGTATTACAGACAGATAGAAGGGAAGGTGGTGGAGATTTCTCGACTGCAGGAGATATTTGCTGAGAAGGTCCTGCAGCAGGTGTGTGTGTGTGTGTTTGCTCATTCTATGCCCAACACCAAAATTGACTGGATTTAACGTTTGTTGGTTTGTTTTTGTGTCCGGCAGGAGACAGAAATAGACAATATTCATCAGCTGGTTGTTGGTGCCACTGAAAATGTAAAAGAAGGAAATGAAGACATACGAGAGGTGAGACACCAACAGAAACGACACTCTGTGTTTGTAGGGTGTGAGTGTTAATCAGACTCCATGTATCATTAATGACTGAACACAGATTTATTATCACCCAGCAGAATTCATGTTTTTATGTCTTATGAGAGTTCTCTGATCTGGACTGTTTTCTGAACTCTCTGCGTTCTCCGTTCTGAAAATGTTCTGCAGTCTGGAGCCTTTTCTGATCTGGAGGTTTCTCTGAATAGATAAATGTTTGAACATCCTGTCATCTGGAGATTTATTTAGTTTTGATGGAAACATTCTCTCTTTTGGAACATTCTCTGAAGTGGAGCTTTCTTGGTTGTTGAGCGTTCTCTGTTCTGCAGCTTTATCTGAACAGAGAAGTTCTCTAAACTGAAGTGTTCTCCAGTCAGAAGCATTCTGTGATATGTATAGTTTTCTGATCTTATGATCTGGAGCATTCATCTAAATCAGAACATTCACCTCTCTAAAGAGTTCTGTGGTTTGTTGAGGGTTTTTTTTTATTTTTTATTTTTTATTTGAGACATGCTCTAAACTGGAGCATTCTTGCTTCTGGATCATTCTCCGTTCTGGAGCTACCTCGTTCCAGTGCGCCAAAGGACTGGAGCACTAGTGCTGTGATACCTTTTCTTCACGTTTATAAAACTGAAACTCTGTCTCCCCCCTCTGGCAGAAATGAAAACTGTCCTAGATAAACTCAACACTGAGTTTCATTTTTTTAAGCATCACATAAATCATTCCTTTTCCAATTCAGCTTTATCCCCTCATTACGCTACGTTCGGTTTTTCTCTGCTTTCAGGCCATCAAGAACAACGCCGGCTTCCGGGTGTGGATCCTGTTCTTCCTGGTCATGTGCTCTTTCTCTCTGCTTTTCCTGGACTGGTATGACAGCTAAGAGAGGACAGTCAGTCACCATCTTGAAACCTGAACCATCTTGAACCTGCTCCTGTTCGTCACAGAGAGCTTATTGGATGATCCGACACTAAAACCAGACTTTAGCACCCTGGACTGAATTCATGACCCTTCGTTTAAACATTTTGGATCTCGTCACCTCACTTAAACTAGACCGGGTCAGCGTTGGGATTCTGTCCCACATGGGGATATGAACGTTAATTACATTTATAATCTTTTATCAATAATCATAGTCTAATTAATATGATTAATTTGAAATAGACTATTTAACACTGTATCAGTGTTTAAAAAAAAAAAAACAGATGATGGGTGATGATGTTTGTAGAGACAGTAAGTCCCACTGTGTCCTAAACCACACTCACAAGTCTTAATGAAGATCTGGAGGAGGGACGTTTTGGGGAGAAAAGATTTGAGTGACTATTGACCCATCTCAACTTTGGAGGTAAAGCTCTGTGGATGTTTGAGTTAAACTCCTTTAAAATGTAAATGTAGAAATAAAAACCCATCATTATTATAAACACACGTATTATTTTGTCTCAGTTTTGGGAGGTAAGATTTGGATGACTATGAACTTCTCGGGTTAGTGGTGTTAATCTGGTACTTCCAGGTGAGAAGAAGCTAAATTTGGATCCAACAGGTGTGGACTGCTCAGTCAGGTGTACGTTTGAACTTCTGCTGGACCGTTTGAGTGGATCATTACAGTCGGTCCTCACTCATTAAAGGAGTAGTCCACATCTCAGCATCTGAGCTTCATCTTCTGTTGACAGGAAGTGTCTGTGGTTGGGGACAATGATTAGCCCTTGAGAAGCTTTAGTCTGCCTTTAAATGTGATGTCCTTATGTTCTTTCTCTCTTTTTTTTCTCCTCCTGTGATTCTTCCAGCAGGGTGTGAGAGGACAAGATTTATTAGACCCAATAAACAGCTGAGATCATGCAGAAGGTCCTGAGGGTTCTCTGTGATAGAGAGGGAGAGCGAGAGAAAAGAGACAGAGACAGAGTGAGGCATTCAGAGTGACAGAAGTCTTTAGAGGACAGTCCGTCCTCAAGGCTGTGATCAAACTCACCAGGCCTGTGATTTCCCTTCATACAGAGCAGCTGTAACTAACCCTCATTAATGTTTCAGATTCAGGAGACAAAACCTCAGCCACACACACACACACACACACGTATGATGCGCACATTAATGGGTACCTGTGTGTGTGTGTAGCTGAGGTTTTGTCTCCTGAATTAACACTGAGAGAACCATGAGATTATGAGAAGAATTATATGAGAAATAATGATTTAATCATATGGGAATTGTTAATAGGAAACATTAAACTTAATATATTTTAACTTTATATTTTACAACAGACTTCTTTAGTCTGAAATCCATTATTTGTGTTCAGCTTATCAGAGTTAATTAACTTACTGCTTAAGGAAGGAGATCCCTAAGCCATTAAGTGATCATTAGGATTGGTGTAGTGATGTAACTGGAAGTAGGGGCTTCATCATGAGGATCACTAATGATTAATTAACGATGGTGTTAATTGGGAGGTGCTCAGTGGTGCCTCACTGTGTCTGGAGGAGGAACTACAGCTGCTTCGCATCCAGAGGCATCATGAGTGGGATGGTGTCAAAACCCTCTTCTGGTCCTGTGTTCTCCTTCACACTCATCCCCAACATCATCATCCTGCAGATCGTCCTGTCCCTCTACACACACACACACACACACACACCTGTTCACCTGTCTCGGGGAGCAGTGAGAACAGCTGGGCTATTTTATGTGCATTACATAGCGGCAGTACTGGGAAGTACAAGCTGCCCAGTGTACCAGTTCATTGATTAAATCCACCTTATGTCCAACAGTTGGTGTGCATCTAAAAGCATCGCCTTCGTAAATAATAGAGACCTCTTTTGGGAACGGCCTGGCCTTTATAAAAGGGACGGTCTTCATCCTAACTGGAGAGGATCATATATGCTTTCCCAAAATATGGCAGCAAAATTGCCACAGTGACTCTTTAGAGCACCACCCAGGTCGCAGTCCTGTGATCTTAAATCACACGCTGGCTGTTCTCCCACTACCAGTACACTCCTGGCAGAACCCAGGTTCCTTATAACACGGCATCCCCTATGTCACACATTAGCTTAGAACCAGGCTCCTCTCATCACTACCAGAGAATATCTATTCTTAGTACGATAAGGAAGCAGTATAGATGCCAATCTAGAGGCTCCTGCACTGGTAACCTGCTCACAGTACCCATCATAAAAACAAATAAAACACAGCGTCCGACTAAAATCAAATGTTCACTGCTGAATGTTCGCTCCTTAGGAAACAAGGCAGTGCTTATTAATGAGATGGTTCTCGACACAAAGTCAGATATCTGTCTACTGACTGAAACGTGGCTTAGACCCACTGACACCATCCCCTTAGTGGAAGCCTCCCCGGATGGGTTCTCATACCTGCATAAATCACGCTCAGCAGGACGTGGTGGAGGCCTGGCTGCAATTTTTGATGAATCATTTAAGGTTGATTCAAAAACTACTGAGAGCTTCCACACATTCGAAGTGATGCTGCTGAGCATTAGGTCTGATTTAGCTCCATATCCTATTAGTTTATAGACCTCCAGGACCATATGCTGCCTTTATTACTGAATTTGGCAATCTGCTCTCTGATTGGTTGTTAGGTTTACTAGATTCGTGATGCTAGGTGACTTTAACATACATGTTGATACAGAGACGGATGCAGGTGCCAAAAGCTTCTTAACGCTCCTCGATTCTGTCGGTTGCACCCAGCATGTATCAGGGCCTACCCATGTACAAGGACACACGCTAGATCTAATTATCTCGTATGGACTTGACATTGATACTGTACTGGTCCACTCCTTAAATAAACTTTGTTCCGACCATTCTTTAATCACGTTTGAGATTAATATGTCTCCAGTGTACCTCAGTGAACGGTCTAGTACAACACGACACCTAAACAGGGCTAAATGTGTTCAGTTTATGGAGGCCGTAACGGAGATGGACTTCATCGGTAACAACACTGTTAATGACATCACCGACATGTACAATACAGTAGTTGGGCAGATCCTTGATCAGGTCGCCCCAATTAAGATAAAGAAGGTCAGAACTATCAGGCACTCTCCCTGGTTCAGTGATCACACACGGGCTGCTAAGTGGGAGTGCCGTAAGCTAGAACGCAGATGGAAGACAACAGGTCTCCAAGCCTCTCAGGTTCTATGGTTCGCTAAATTAAAACAATATAAGAAAGCTCTATATAGTGCTCGCACTGAGTACTATTCAAAACTTATTGAAAACAACAAGCAGAACCCGCTATTTATTTCAGACACTCGCTCAGCTAACAGACAAAACTGATAAAAGGCCAGCATGTAGTATTACTAACGATAGGTTTCTGAAGTTTTTTAATGATAAAATTAACAACATTAGGCTCCAAATGTGCCCTATTAGCCCTCAAATTAATTCACTACCAGAACAGTGCTCACAATATTTTAGTGATTTTAATCTCATCGATAACTCTGAACTATTTTCTGTTATAACCAAGGCAAACTCCACGACCTGTCGGTTAGATCCCATTCCAACCAAGCTCCTGAAGGAATCCTTAGGAGTTCTATCAACACCTATACTTGATATCATGAACGCATCCTTGACCTCAGGTGTAGTCCCCAATCAGTTTAAAACAGCAGTGGTTAGACCACAGCTTAAAAAACCTAACTTGGACCCTCACTCACCAAGTAATTATAGACCCATCTCTAATGTCCCGTTTCTCTCTAAGATTCTAGAAAAACTAGTTGCGAGACAACTGCAGTCATATCTAGACACGCAGAACCTCTTAGATAACTCCAATCAGGCTTCAATACAGCCACTTTGAAGCTACTCCCTAACTAGAGTGGTGAATGATATAATGGTCTCAAGTGATGCAGGAAACATCACTGTTCTTGTTCTCAGATCTTGGTGCTGCGTTCCTGCGTTGAGATCACTCCCATTTTAAATATAAGAAACTACTCCACTGCAGGCATTAGCGGAACAGCCCTTAAATGGTTCAACTCCTATCTCACAAACGTTACCTCACTGCTTCAAATGGATGATTACCTGGCACCTCACCTATGTCACTAGTTAACTGCCAAATTCCACAAGGGTCGATTATTTAGGCCCAGTGCTCTTCTCCCTCTACATGCTCCCACTAAGTACTATTATACGGAAGCATAATGTTAGTTACCACTCTTACGCTGATGACACTCAGCTATACTTATCTTTTAAATCATGTGATGGCATCCAACAGCACTCAGTGCTCCTCCAGATCTTGGGGATTGGACTGAATAACAACTTCCTCTCCACTAAAGCCCCAAAAAACTGGCTCCTCTTGTTTTGCCGTATTGATGTAGACAGAAGACCAGCGCTTCATTTTGCATATCCGGGATGCAGGGTTGAAGTGTTCGAGATTGTACTCTGTACGTAACGGGTATTTATTTCTAACAAATCTTTCAGTGCATTTAATCCCGTGTTAATGCAGTAGTGAAGACAATGCCTTCTGCACCTTGAACATTGACAAACTACGGGCGCTTTCTGTCAATGGAAGACACGGAGAAAGTAGTACATGCATTTGTATACAGTGATTAGATTGCTGTAGCTACTTCTAGAGCTCTCAGGGCACGTAGCACCCAGCGCATTCAGAACACAGCCGCTAAGTTGTTAGCGAGGCAGAGGAAGTCACGACTGCATCACTCCCGCCTCTCCTAGCCACTGGCTTCCTGTGGGGTACAGAACGACTTCCAAGGTCACTCCTCTTAACCTGAGGCAAAGGTCTTGCCCACAATATACCTAACCAGACAATACCTATACCTAACACGCCCCCTTAAATTGACCAGATCTCCTAATTGTCCCTCCAACAAATAAATGTATAAGACACAGGCCTTCAGTTACAGGGCCTAGTTGTGGAACAACCGCATAGCTATGCAGGCCTTGATTCAGTCTCAGTCTGTCACATTTGAAGACTTACTTCTTTAGATTTAGCTTACCCGCACCAATCACCATAGTGCACCATTACTAATGTAGCTGGTGCTGCTGTACATGCCATCACACTGTTTCATTTTCTGTACCTGCTACTGGATCCTGCTCTGTTACTGACCCCCTCTGTTTCATTTCTCCCATGTCAGAGGGGCCGCTGTGGTCATCACCTGGGTCAATGCCGAGCTACCATCTGGTCGTGTGATGCATCTGATACGCCAAGGGACCCTGGCGGCTCATCGGTACCTGGAAGAAACTTGGGACTCCTCACTGATCCTGGAGTCTAAACTAATTCTGTACTGTTAGTGGGCCCAAAGGGTTGGGTAGCAGTTGACCTTGGACCTCAGGGTTTTTCTCCACATAGTGGAGTTTTGATTCCTCCTCCGTGAGTCGTCGGCTTTAACATCTATTACTGTAACCTGTTCCATCATCGAGCCTCAATGTAAAAGTGCCTTGGGGCAACTGTGTTGTAAAAGGTGCTATACAAGAATAAATTGAATTGAATTGAACAGTAGCAACTTCGTGTGGATTCCCTGGAGATGGACTGTGAGGACTAGATCCATAAATTCACCCTTCCATAATCTTGCAGCCGATGCTCAGGCTGTGAGAGCCATTCAGTCGATTTTTGGGCAGGAGCGGTAATGTCGCAAAATAACTCTAATAAATAATAAGCCCAGCCCACCCCCTACAGCATCCCCACCCTAGTTGAACCACAGCGTGGGTTTGGTTGTCAGGCACCCATCTCCCTATTTGAACTTTTCTTGTTTCAGCAGGCCTCTCTGTTCCCCATCGCGGGGTATGACCGTCCTCAGCGGGAGCTGGAGAAACAAACCCACTCTGTGGCTCAACTAGGTAATCAATTCTATAGGTTCTAGATACCCATCTGCAGCAATGCTTCCAGGTAGCTGCTGCGAGCGAAGCAGATATTGATCCCTACCAGTCTGGATTTAAAACGGCGCACTCAACTGAAATGGCTCTACTGGCTGTCATGAACTCCACCACAGAATACGCCTTCTCCTCGGTCTTGATTCTCCTTGGGCTCGTGATTTGACACAGTGAACCACCGGATCCTCCTGAACGCCGCCAAGCACAGAGTTGCCCCAGTACAACCACAGCAGTGGTTCTCCTCATACCTACAGGATCGACAGTACCAAGTGTCATGGCAGGGCCATCGGTCCACTCCACGAAATTTGACAACTATGGCGTTCCCCAAGGATCTGTCCTCGGTCCCCTTCCATGTTCTCTATACACCGGCTCTCTTGGAAGGTCATACTCTCTCATGGCTTCCTGTCATTCCTTACGCAGACGACACCCAGCATCTTCTTTTCTCTCCTGATCAACAGGTCTCAGCAGATCTCTCCACCTCAAAGCTCAACCTAACAAGACTGAGCTTCTCTACCTGGAAGGCCATCAAACACCGCGAATAGGACCTTCACATCTCCTTTGGTGATTCACTTCTCGTTCCATCTAGAGCTGCTAGGAATCTTGGTGTCACTTTCGACAATGAGCTCTCCTTCTCCTCTCATGTTCTTAGTCTTTCCTAGATCCTGCCGACACCTTCTCTTCACCATTAGAAGAATCCATCCTTTTCCACCACCAGAGCAGCCCAGCTGCTGCTCCACGTCCCTGGTCATCTCGAAACTGGACACTGTAACTCTCTTCTGGCAGGTCTTCCACTGAAGGCAACGAGACCTCTACAATTGATTCAAAACGCTGCTGCAAGACTTGTCTTCAACCATCCCAAGTTCTCTTCTTCCACTCCTCTACTGCAGGACCTACACTGACTCCCAATGGGTGCTCGTATCAGGTTTAAAACTTCAACTCTTACAAGGCCTGACTGCTCTAATTAAACATCGTGTCTCTTCTCGTTCCCCCTCAGACCATCAGCACTGCTCGTCTTGAACCCCTACCTTTGAAGAAAAGAGGAAGACATACATCAAGACTCTTCTCAGTCCTGGCTCCTCAGTGGTGGGAGCAGGCACTGATGGTCAGGAGAACTGCTGGGTCCTCGCTGTCTTCAAACATCGATTAAGACCCACCTATTTCATGGAGTTTCTCAGGGACTAACCCTCCCAAACCATCCACTCTCCTACCTCTGTCTCTTCTTTCCTTAAACCTCTACTCTCTCTTTCCTGTCAAAAAAAAAAAAAAAAAAAAGTGTATGGTGTATACTTGTTACAAGGGCTCTTAGTTTGTTACTTAGGTGGTACTGGCTAATCAGAAGTTACTGATCTAGGCTGGTGCCAAGATGATCTATTGTGAATTAAAGCACTGTTGTAAGTCGCTCTGGATAAGAGCGTCTGCTAAATGACGTAAATGTAAATGTGTGTGAATAATTTTCTTGAAATTTCCTGGATTTCTCTGAATTCTTCAACCTTTCCTATCAGCTCACATCTTAAAGAATGAATCAGTGTTTTAATTTGGTTTATTAGACTCTGGATTGAATTTTTAAAATGGTCATTAAATAGGGTGCTGTAACAATGTCTCTGCAGGTTTGTCTCATGGGTCCATGTCACCGTCACTCTGGAGCGTCTTCATGGCCAAACCCCAGAGAGCACCGCTGGAGCAGAAGCCCTCTGAGCTCCTGTAGGGGGTGCTGTGGATGCAATGTGCTGCCTGTGCCGTTGCTGCGGCTGGTCAATGGGAGCTGCAGTTCCCCTCCATGTCGGCAGGTGGGGCCGTGAGGCCACGAAGGCCGTGGTTCTGTTCTCCACTCCTTTGTGGGAGCTGAAGGGAGGGGTCAGGGGTGGAGGATGGGCTTTACAGGAGGGGTAGGGTCTTTCTGCTGAGCTGGGAGGGGCTTACAGAGAGGGGGCGGGGCTAGGAGATGGTGTGGGACAATTGAGCGCAGCTCAGAAAGAGAGGAAGAGAAGGGAGGGGTGCAGGATGTGGAGTCAGAGTGGGGCCGGGGCAGGCCGGCTGGTTCCGCCGGGGGCAGTGTTGAGCGGGGGGGTGTAGAGTCCTGCTGCGGTTTGAAGACTGTGCGTTTGTCGTCTGTTCGGCTGCAGCGTCTGCAGTGTGTGGCTGCGGAGGGCCGCTGGGCTGGGAGCCGCCGTCTCCTCCGTGTGTGCGGCGTCAGCACCCCGCGGTGCCAAAAAGCAGAGACAACAGCGTCAGACCACCTGCAGGTCTGCAGTGTCCAGAATGTGTCTCCATGAACTGCTGTCCAGTGGATCCTTTCCACAAGTTTCACACATATGGGCGCTCACCAGTGGGAGCGTCACGGGTGTCTCTGGGAGTCACCTGACCCTGCAAAACACTTACCTGTAAACACACACACACACACACACACACACACACACACACACACACAGGTTCTTTAAAGGAGGGCGGAGAATACGACCTCAAACACCTTAAATACGTAATTAGATAAAATATTGATGGAAAAGAGAAGGAACTTAATGGCAGTTCGAAAAAGAGGCGAGAGGAGAATAAGTCAGAGAGAGAAACAAGAACAAATAAGGAGAGACAGACAGAAAGAACACGGAGACGAGAGGACAGAAAGAATGAGAGAGAGTGTGAAAGGAGAGGGACAGACCGCAGGTCTGACAGCAGTAGGGTTTCTCTCCGGTGTGTCTCATGCTGTGTTTGAGGAGTTTTCTCTGCATGTTGAAGGATTTGCCGCATTGGAATCACAGATAAACTCTTTATCTGAGCTGTGGGTCTTCTTATGTTCCTTCAGGTTACTGAAATTACTGAAACCTACACACACACACACACACACTTTACACTCCGCAGATTCTGGGGGTTTCGTATGAGCATCTTGACGCACAAAAGTACTTTATTCAAACTGTCCTTCTCCAAAACAGGTTCTATAACTTAACCATACATTCTCTAAAACAAAAGTGCCTTAGTGTTCTACACAAGAACAATTAACTTCAGAGTTATTCCAAGAACCTGTTAATTATTTCGAAGTTCTTTAAGCTCCAAGTTCTTCACTCACATATCACATCCACAGCACTGGCTCATTTAAGGACCCACCCATAAAAGGTTCCTTATAGAACCAAAAGTTGGAATCACACCTCATATTTAAGAGTGCTGAGGAACCGGTTATACAACTTTAATAAAGCCATTCATGTTTTTTTAGAGCTGTTTTATGAAGAACCCGTAAAAACCACCAGTTCACAGTGTTTGTAAACATGTTTGTGGTTCTGACCTCGTCCACAGATGTCACACAGGTGAGGTCGAGCTCCTGAGTGGATGATGATGTGGCGCTGGACATCACCTGATGCAGCAAAACTGGGAACACACACACACACACACACAATCAGCTCAGTGCATGTTAAGTGATGGGGGAGAGGGAGGACAGTTCTACTGAGTGATGGGGGAGAGGGAGGACAGTTCTACTGAGTGATTGGGGACAGTTCTACTGAGTGATGGGGGAGAGGGAGGACAGTTCTACTGAGTGAGGAGGGAGGACAGGACTCTACTGAGTGAGGAGAGGGAGGGACAGTTTCTGAGTGATGGGGAGGGAGGACAGTTCTACTGAGTGATGGGGAGAGGAGGACAGTTCTACTGAGTGATGGGAGAGGGAGGACAGTTCTACTGAGTGATGGGGGAGAGGGAGGACAGTTCTACTGAGTGATGGGGAGAGGGAGGACCACCCTACACCCAGAGGAAGAGGACAGTTCTGCCCCAATTGATAAGGAAGAGGAGGACCACCTACACACCCAGAGAGAGGACAGTTCTACTGAGTAGAGTGGGGAGAGGGAGGGACCACCCACACACTAGAGAGGAGGACAGTTCTACTGAGGTGATGGGGAGAGGAGGACCACCCACCCAGAGAGAGAGAGGACAGTTCTACTGAGTGATGGGGAGGGAGGACACACACACCCAGAGAGAGAGAGAGAGAGAGGACAGTTCTGCCCAGGTAGTGGGGGGAGAGGAGGACCACCCTACACACCCAGAGAGAGAGAGGACAGTTCTACTGAGTGATGGGGGAGAGAGGAGGACCACCCTACACGCAGAGAGAGAGAGAGAGAGGACAGTTCTACTGAGTGATGGGGAGAGGAGGACCACCCTGCACCCAGAGAGAGAGAGGACAGTTCTGCTGAGTGATGGGGGAAGGAGATTACCTACCGCCCAGAGAGAGAGGACAGTTCTACTGAGTGATGGGGGAAGGAGGACCACCCTACACACCCAGAGAGAGAGGACAGTTCTACTGAGTGATGGGAGAGGGAGGACCACCTACACACACCCAGAGAGAGAGGACAGTTCTACTGAGTGATGGGGAGAGGGAGGACCACCCTACACGCAGAGAGAGAGAGGACAGTTCTACTGAGTGATGGGGAGAGGGAGGACCACTACACACCCAGAGAGAGAGAGAGAGGACAGTTCTACTGAGTGATGGGGAGAGGAGGACACCCTACACACCCAGAGAGAGAAGGACAGTTATACTGAGTGATGGGGAGAGGGAGGACCACCCTCACACCCAGAGAGAGAGAGGACAGTTAAACTGAGTGATGGGGGAGAGGGAGGACCACCCTACACACCCAGAGAGAGAGAGGACAGTTCTACTGAGTGATGGGACACAGTTACCTCTTTCCACAGAGTTCACAGATGTAGGGTTTTTCTCCTGAATGTCGGCGCAGGTGTGTCTGCAGGTTCCCTGCCTATGAGTCAAGACACACACACACACAAAACTGTGTCACAGGTTCTGCGTGAAAGGTGTATCACAGCTGAGAGAACATTACCCACCTGAGAGAAACTCTTCCCACAGACGTTGCACTGGAAGGGTTTCTCACCTGTTTAACAAACACAGAACAGAACCTTCATCACACATCACTTACATCCTTTTTATTTCTAAAAAGAAGCATAAAACACTTTTCCCTTTTACCCAAAGTTTTAATTCGATTATATCTCCTTTGTCCTTTTTTTTTCTTTGTATTTTTATATTTGCTTTGATCTCTTTCATTTTAACTTGCTTTTGTTTCTTTTACCTGTATTTGTTTTTATTTTTACTGCATTGAATACCTTTATTTTTTTATTTTCTATTATTTTTCTATTCATTTCACCCCCCATTTACTTTACACTTCCTGTTAAGCACTTTGAGATGCCTTTAGATGTATAAAAGATGCTGCATTAACAAAAATTCTTATTACTATTATAAATTCAAAGGAATCTGATCCCAGATCAGTCTGATCAGCAGTTTGTCAGGAGTTTAGTTGATCCTGCTGTGTTCTAAACCACACCCACAAATCTGATCCACCTTCATGTAGATCTGGACGAGGGGTGATAGACGTCTTGGGGAGAAAAGATTTGGGTGACTAAGGGTGTGTGTGTGTGTGTGTGTGTTACCGGTGTGAGAACGTTTGTGCAGCTCCAGGTTACTGGGGTGTTTGAAGGTTTTTCCACACATTTCACAGCAGTACTTATTGCTGTTGGGAACCTCTGACCCGTCTCTCTGGTCTTTGGACAGGGCTGGTTCTGGTGGGGGGGTGGGTGTGCTCGGTAGCGGTGGCGGTGCCAAGTCGGGCTCTGGTGCTTTGGCATGCTCTGGAACTCCGCCCTCTGTGGCAACGTGGGGAGGGGGGTTCTGCGGTTCTGGGGGCTGTGCCGTCCCAGCACCATGGCTATCGGCCTCGTCGTCTACAGCGTGGTGAGATCGGAGGTAGTTAAACTTTTTCAAGTACACAGCCTTCTTGGATCGCAGGGCCCGCAGGGCAGGTGGGCTCTTCCCTTCACCTGCAGGGGGCGTGACATGGTCAGAGGGTACCAGTGGATTCGAGACATCAGGACCAGAGGCAGTAGAGCAGAAAGCGGAGGTCATTGGCTCAGCGGGGTGGGACAGGGCAGTGTTCGGGGGTTCGGACGGCGGCATCTGATTGATCTGTAAAGACTGGCTGGGCGGGTTCTGGTTGGCTGGGATGGTGGACAGGTTCTGATGAGCAGGGTTGGAGATATACTGCTCCTCCAATGCAGGACCCTGGTCCTGGTTCTGAGCAGCACTCTGTTTGAAGTACTGCTTACTGTAAAAGTTCCTCAGTTTGTAGCCGTGCAGAGACTGCCTGTCGGGCAGCGCTGTCGTGTTCCCCGTTGTGTCTGTAGAGACTGTAGGTGGGACATGCTGGGGACGTCTATACTGTACGCTCTCGCTGTCTGCACTAGGTAGCATTGGGTTCTTGTTGGGGTCTGAGGTGGGACAATGGACGTCGGGCTCGGGGGGCAAATGGTTCCCCAGAACACAGTCTTGCTCGTGGGACAGCAGCGTGGGAAGAGAGAGGGATGGATTAATGGACCCTGCGCAGGGCTTGAGGTAAGCAGTGCACATGTTCAGAATGTTGGACACCTGCAAGTGGAGACAGGTACACACACAACACACACTTCATAAAATCAAAAGGTTCTACAGCTGTTACACACAATCAAGAACCCAGAAAAGTCCAGAAGAACCCAACTTTCCACTGAACCCACTTCAATATGCTTCTGCCAGATAAAGCAGATCAGATTTCTCTGATTGTGGTTCTGTTCAGATGGTCTGATCTGCTTTGCCCGACTCTCGGTTCTACTTAACCTGAAGTGGTTCTACCGTCACAAAATTTTTCACTGAGTGACAGGCTGAGGCTCTGCTGTAGAACCGGACCAGCTGAGATTTTCTCCAACAGAACTTCTCTGATGTGAGTGTATTTGTGTGTGTCTGTTTTTTTGCATGTGAGACAGACCTGCAGACACTGATGTGCAGCAGTGTGTGTGTGTGTGTGAGTGTGTGAGACAGACCTGCAGACACTGATGTGCAGCAGTGTGTGTGGAGAGTGTGTGAGACAGACCTGCAGACACTGATGTGCAGCAGTGTGTGTAAATGAGACAGACCTGCGAACACTGATGTGCATTTCATGGCGTGTGTGTGTGTGAAGTGTGTGAGACAGACCTGCAGACACTGATGTGCAGCAGTGTGTGTGAGTGTGTGAGACAGACCTGCAGGCTTTGTGTGACTCCAGTGTGTGTGTGTGAAGTGTGAGAGACAGACCACCACCCAGACACTGATGTGCAGCAGTGTGTGTGTGTTGTGAGTGTGTGAGACAGACCTGCAGACACTGATGTGCAGCAGTGTGTGTGAGAGTGTGTGAGACAGACCTGCAGACACTGATGTGCAGCAGTGTGTGTGTGTGTGAGTGTGAAGACAGACCTGCAGACACTGATGTGCAGCAGTGTGTGTGAGAGTGTGAGTGTGTGAGACAGACCTGCAGACACTGATGTGCAGCAGTGTGTGTGTGTGTGTGAGTGTGTGAGACAGACCTGCAGACACTGATGTACGGCAGTGTGTGAGTGTGTGAGACAGACCTGCAGACACTGATGGCTGCGGCAGTGTATTGTGAGTGTGAGACAGACCTGCAGACACTGATGTGCGGCAGTGTGTGTGTGTGGAGTGTGAGAGACAGACCTGCGGGTGATGTGCAGCAGTGAAGTGTGAGTGTGTGAGACGGGCCTGCGGGTACTGATGGCTGCAGCAGTGCGTGTGTGTGTGTGATTAATGTGTGGGACAGACCACGAACACTGATGTGCGGCAGTGTGTGTGAAGTGTGTGAGACAGACCTGCAGACTGATGTGCAGCAGTGTGTGTGAGAGTGTGTGAGACAGACCTGCAGACACTGATGTGCAGCAGTGTGTGTGAGAGTGTGAGTGTGTGAGACAGACCTGCAGACACTGATGTGCAGCAGTGTGTGTGGCTGATGTGTGTGCGAAGAGACAGACCTGCGAACACGATGTGCAGCAGTGTGTGTGAGTGTGTGAGACAGACCTGCGAACGCGATGTACAGCTGGTGTGTGTGAAGTGTGTGAGACAGACCTGCAGACACTGATACGCTTGGTGGCTGTGTGGTGTGTGAACAGACCTGCAGACACTGATGTGCAGCAGTGTGTGTGTGTGTGTGTGAGTGTGAGAGACAGACCTGCACACTGTGTGATGTGCAGCAGTGTGTGTGTGTGTGTGAGTGTGAGAGACAGACCTGCAGACACTGATGTGCAGCAGTGTGTGTGAGTGTGTGAGACAGACCTGCAGACACTGATGTGCAGCAGTGTGTGTGTGTGTGTGAGTGTGAGAGACAGACCTGCAGACACGTGTGATGTGCAGCTTGGTGTGTGTGTGTGTGTGTGTGTGTGTGTGTGTGTGTGTGTAGTGCGAGAACAGACCTGCAGACACTGTGTGATGTGCAGCAGTGTGTGTGTGTGTGTGTGTGTGTGTGTGTGTGTGTGTGAGAGACAGACCTGCAGACACTGTGTGATGTGCAGCAGTGTGTGTGTGTGTGTGTGTGTGAGTGTGAGAGACAGACCTGCAGACACTGTGTGATGTGCAGCAGGCCTTGTGTGTGTGTGTGTGTGTGTGCGGACAGACCTGCAGACACTGTGTGATGAGCAGCAGTGTGTGTGTGTGTGTGTGTGTATGAGCAGCAGTGTGTGTGTGTGTGTGTGATGTGCAGCAGTGTGTGTGTGTGTGTGAGACAGACCTGCAGACACTGTGTGATGTGCAGCAGTGTGTGTGAGTGTGAGACAGACCTGCAGACACTGTGTGATGTGCAGCAGTGTGTGTGTGTGTGTGTGTGTGTGTGAGGGCAGGCCAACCAGACACTTATGCGATGTGCAGCAGTGTGTGTGTGAGTGTGAGAGACAGACCTGCAGACACTGTGTGATGTGCAGCAGTGTGTGTGTGTGTGTGAGAGACAGACCTGCAGACACTGTGTGATGTGCAGCAGTGTGTGTGTGTGTGTGTGGGAGAGACAGACCTGCAGACACTGTGTGATGTGCAGCAGTGTGTGTGTGTGTGTGTGTGTGTGTGTGGAGAGACAGACCTTCAGACACTGTGTGATGTGCAGCAGTGTGTGTGTGAGTGTGAGAGACAGACCTGCAGACACTGTGCGATGTGCAGCAGTGTGTGTGCATTGTCCTGGTTGAGTTCTAGGTGGGACGTGTACATGTAGTCCAGAACCTGTCCGATCCCTCCTACGTCCTGGATGGGCAGGTGATACACGTCACTCTTCAGCGCCGGAGGGTTCTGGAACAGAGACCTGGTGAGGAAACGGCACAACAGCACACATTTAGTGACGTTTAGTAACGTTTAAATGTTCCTGTGTCTCCGTCCCCCAAACTCACCGGAAGTAGGAGCTGAAGGCGGCGAGAACGTTCTTGTGAGCTTTAAAGCAGACGCCCTTCACCACCAACATACAGTCACACAGCAAACCCTGAATCCTCTGCTCCTGGAGCTCCTGCAGTAAATACGCACTGTGACTGTACAACCCATCCATATCTGACACACACACACACACACACACACCATTCATCAATTACATCATAAAAACAGCAACAAAGGTCCTGAGATTTTAAATGTGAACTGAAACATTTTACACTTTCCATTAATGAGCATCAATCTGAAGGAAGCGATTTTGGAAATCCAAAAATTATTCACTACTTTTACTTTCTAACATAAACAGTTATTAATCGTGCTTCAGAGGAGAGACAGCTTACTTTACGCTCTCAGTACATTCCTGTACTGTACTTTACGCTCTCAGTACATTCCTGTACTTTACTTTACGCTCTCAGTACATTCCTGTACTTTACTTTACGCTCTCAGTACACTCCTGTACTTTTTCCTTCACACTCAGTACATTCCTGTACTTTTTCCTTTACACTCAGTACATTCCTGTACTTTTTCCTTTACACTATTAGTATTTTTATCAGAGAAATGGATGGTAAAACTAAAGCTCGTGTCTCGGTGTCCCTCCATGAAGGGGTTCAGTCCAGGATCTTGTCCGAACCCAGTCCATGTCCCTGAGGGACACTCGGACACACGGGGAATTCTGCCTACGTAACACAGAGTCACTTTAAAGTGTAAGAACAGAAAAATCCTCCCATGTTAAGGGGTTAAATTTCCGGAGACCAGACAGGACAAAATGGGCTCCGCGGCGTTCCCCCCACAGCCGGACTCGCCGTGTTCACGGCTGTGTTCTCCAACCCGGACGAGCTGAAGGGTGAGGGTTAGACGGGCTGCACGGAAGACTTGAATAAAGATACACAAAACCCTAACATCTCACGCTCACCTTCGCTTCGGCTGCACGGCCACCGGGCGCGGGCCGTGACGTCACATCCTGCCACAAAAAGCCTGACTAAATTAGGTTTTTGTTATTTTGTATCATTTCAGACCCATTTGTGACACTTTAACGAGGAAGACGTCGGCGCTGAGCGCTGAAGGAGGCTGTTTGTGTGCAGCGCCGGAACTAAGGGCGCCGCGTTTCCGCACGGGAGGTAAACAGCGACGCACAGGTCTCTGACGGGGGGACGGTGGAGCTATTCCACTCGCTTTTGAGAATTTTTAGCTCTTAGGACGTTTTAGCTCGTTAGACGGGCGTGGCGTCCTCAGGGACCAGAACCTAACTGCTGCACCATTTAAGGTGGAGCGGAAGTCAAGGAAGGTAAGGTTAAAACTCCCGCTTTTCTTTATGATTTGTGATCACACCAGTCACGTTGTAAGATGAAAGATGGGTTGTGTCTTTCAGGAGGCAGGGGAGTGTGTGCTGCGCTCTGGAAATGGTGTTTTTCACGTGTAACTCGTGTGGAGAGTCTCTGAAGAAAGCCCAGATAGACAAGCACAGGGCCATGTGTAGAGGATCCACGTGTTTGTCCTGCATCGACTGTGGGAAGGAGTTCTGGTAAAAACGGAAACGGCTCATTCTTCTTTCACTTCGATCTGCTGTCGGGGACGTTAATGTAGCCTTCATTCCGCCCGTTTCAGGGGGGAGGCCTACAGGAGCCACGTGAGGTGCATCAGCGAGGACGAGAAGTATGGAGGAAAGAGCTACGAAGCTAAAGCCAACAAAGGTGACGTGAAACAGCAGCAGTGGATCCAGGTGAGCCTCCCAGAATCACCCCTTTAATCCGGCTGGGGGACACAGACACTATAGTAGTTTATACAGGGACACAGACACTATAGTAGTTTATACAGGGGACACAGACATCAGTAGGTGAAGTTTATACAGGGGACACAGACAATTATAGTAGTTTATACAGGGGACACAGACATCATAGCAGTTTATACAGGGACACAGACACTATAGCAGTTTATACAGGGACACAGACACTATAGTAGTTTGAAGAGGGACACAGACACTATAGTAGTTTATACAGGGACACAGACACTATAGTAGTTTATATAGGGCACAGACACTATAGTAGTTTATACAGGGACACAGACACTATAGTAGTTTCTTATACAGTGGGGGACACAGACACTAGAGTAGTTTATACAGTGGGGACACAGACACTATAGTAGTTTATACAGTGGGGACAATATGACACTATAGAAGTAGTTTATACAGTGGGACACAGACATTATAGTAGTTTATACAGGGAGTCATAGACACTATAGTAGTTTATACAGGGGACACAGACACTAGTAGTTTATACAGGGGACACAGACACTATAGTAGTTTATACAGGGGACACACAGACACTATAGTAGTTTATACAGGGGACACAGACACTATAGTAGTTTATAGTTAGGGACACAGACACTATAGTAGCTTATACAGGACACAGACACACCATGGAAGTAGTTTTTACATACAGGGACACACAGACCCTATAGGAGTTTATACAGGGGACACAGACACTATAGTAGTTTATACAGGGGACACAGACACTATAGCAGTTTATACAGGGGACACAGACACTATAGTAGTTTATACAGTGGGACACAGACACTATAGTAGTTTATACAGGGGACACAGACACTATAGTAGTTTATACAGGGGACACAGACACTATAGCAGTTTATACAGGGGACACAGACACTATAGCAGTTTATACAGGGCCACACAATTATAGCAGTTTATACAGGGGACAGACACTATAGTAGTTTATACAGGGACACAGACACTATAGCAGTTTATACAGGGGACACAGACACTATAGCAGTTTATACAGTGGGGACACAGACACTATAGCAGTTTATACAGGGGACACAGACACTATAGTAAAGTTTATATAGTGTGGGGACACACAGACACTATAGTAGTTTATATAGGGACACAGACACTATAGTAGTTTATACAGGGACACAGAGTTAATTATAGTAGTTTATACAGGGGACAGACACTATAGTAGTTTATACAGGGGACACAGACACTATAGTAGTTTATACAGGGGACACAGACACTATAGCAGTTTATACAGTGGGGACACAGACACTATAGTAGTTTATAGGGACACACTATAGTAGTCATACAGTGGGGACACAGACACCATAGTAGCTTCTATACAGGGACACAGAGACACGAGGTAGTTTATACAGGGGACACAGACACTATAGCAGTTTATACAGGGGACACAGACACTATAGCAGTTTATACAGGGGACACAGACACTATAGTAGTTTATACAGGGGACACAGACACTATAGTAGTTTATACAGGGGACACAGACACTATAGTAGTTTATACAGGGGACACAGACACTATAGCAGTTTATACAGGGGACACAGACACTATAGCAGTTTATACAGGGGACACAGACACTATAGTAGCTTTATACAGTGGGGGACACAGACACTATAGTAGCTTCTATACAGGGGACACAGACATCTATAGTAGTTTCTATACAGGGACACAGACACTATAGTAGTTTGATACAGGGACACAGACACCATAGTGTTTATACAGGACACAGACACTATAGCAGTTTATACAGGGGACACAGACACCATGGTGCAGCTTCATACAGGGGACACAGACACTATAGCAGTTTATACAGGTGGACACAGACACTATAGCAGCTTATACAGGGACACAGACACATAGTAGCTTATACAGGTGGGACACAGACACTATAGTAGTTTATACAGGGACAATGTGACACTATAGTAGCTTATAATAGGGACACAGACACTATAGTAGTTTATACAGTGGGGACACAGACACTATAGTAGTTTATACAGGGGACACAGACACTATAGTAGTTTATACAGTGGGGACACAGACACTATAGTAGTTTATACAGGGGACACAGACACTATAGCAGCCTATAAGAGGACACAGACACTATAGTAGTTTATGACAGTGGGGACACACAGACACTATAGTAGTTTATACAGTGGGGACACACAGACACTATAGTAGTTTATACAGGGGACACAGACACTACAGTAGCTTCATACAGGTGGGACACAGACACTATAGCAGTTTATACAGGGGACACAGACACTATAGTAGTTTATACAGGGGACACAGACACTATAGTAGTTTATACAGTGGGGACACAGACACTATAGTAGTTTATACAGGGGACACAGACACCAGGCAGTAGCTTCTCTATACAGTGGGGACACAGACACCATAGTAGCCTTATACAGGGCACACAGACACTATAGTAGTTTATACAGTGGGGACACACAGACACTATAGTAGTTTATACAGTGGGGACACACAGACACTATAGTAGTTTATACAGTGGGGACACACAGACACTATAGTAGTTTATACAGGGACACAGATTAATTATAGTTTATAATAGGGACATAGACACTATAGTAGTTTATACAGGGACACAGACACTATAGAAGATACAGGGGACACAGACACTATAGTAGTTTATACAGTGGGGGACACACTATAGTAGTTTATATTATGGGGGACACAGACACCATAGTAGTTTGTTAGGGGGACACAGACACTATAGTAGTCAGTACAGTGGGGACACAGACACTATAGTAGTTTATATGAGGTGTGGGACACAGACACTCATAGCAGCTCTATACAGGGGACACAGACACTATAGTAGTTTATACAGGGGACACAGACACTATAGTAGTTTATATTGTGACACAGACACTATAGTAGTTTATACAGGGGACACAGACACTATAGTAGTTTATACAGGGGACATGACACTATAGTAGTTTTCATACAGGGGGATTACACAGACACTATAGTAGTTTATATAGGACAATACAGACACCATAGTAGTTTATACAGGGGACAATACAGACACTATAGTAGTTTATACAGTGGGGACACACAGAGACACCATATAGTAGTTTATACAGGACACAGGAGACACTATAGTAGCTTCTATGACAGGGGACACAGAGACACTATAGTAGCTTATACAGTGGGGACACACAGACACCATAGAAGCCTATACAGTGGGGACACACAGACACCAGGTGGCTTATACAGTGGGGAAGGCCACAGACACCATAGAATATACAGGGGGACACACAGACACTATAGTAGTTTATACAGTGGGGACACAGAGACACTAGTAGTTTATACAGTGGGGACACACAGACACTATAGTAGTTTATACAGTGGGGACACAGACACTATAGTAGTTTATACAGTGGGGACACAGAGACCCTATCTAGTAGTTTATACAGTGGGGACACAGAGACCCTATCTAGTAGTTTATACAGTGGGGACACAGAGACCCTATCTAGTAGTTTATACAGTGGGGACACAGAGACCCTATCTAGTAGTTTCATACAGTGGGGACACAGAGACACTATCTAGTAGTTTATACAGTGGGGACACAGAGACACTATAGTAGTTTATACAGTGGGGACACAGAGACACTATAGTAGTTTATACAGGGGACACAGAGACACTATAGTAGTTTATACAGGGGACACAGAGACACTATAGTAGTTTCATAGGGACACAGACACTATAGTAGCTTATACAGGGGACACACACTATAGTAGCTTATACAGTGGGGACACAGAGACACTAGTAGTTTATACAGGGGACACAGAGACACTATAGTAGTTTATACAGTGTATATAGTGATTTATTGAAGGACAATATGTGAGATCTTTATTAAAATACTATATACATATTTTCTGGTTCTTCTGGTTCGTTCTTCTTCATTCAAACTAATCAGATTTTGTGTAGACAGTTATAACATCAACAATGATCAACTTATTGATATTGAAGTATTCCTGCTGCAGTATTATATTGAAGTATTCCTGCTGCAGTATTATATTGAAGTATTGATATATATTTGCTATATTGTCCACAGAGGATACAGGATGCCATGAATAAACCAGGAATTAATTCCAGACTGAAAGAGGTGCTCAGTCAAGTCAGTTCCTACGACAATGTTCCCAGGAAGAAATCCAAGTTCCAGGTAACAGAACCAACCTGTCACTCTTCTCCACCCATTCCAACCTTCCTGCACTCTCTTCTTCTTCTCGCTTCCACACTCGCCGTTACTCTGAACTGTTGATCCCAAGTATTTAAACTCCTCCCCCTTCACCTCCTCTACTCCCTCCATCAGTCAGTGGCTAGTGTGTAGAAGCCTTCAGGTGGTCATGATTTTCTTTCTTTGTTTTGCAGAACTGGATGAAGAACAGTCTGAGGATCTGTGACCCTCGACTGCAGGACCAGGTGTGGGAGATTTTTTCTGCTGCCGACACCAATGTGAGTAACACACCCACACACACCCACCCACCAGTGGTGACTCTCTCACACATTCTCACACACATCTCAGGACCCAGAAGTTCTGGAGCTAACAGATTAATGCTCTTAACACTAGAAGTATAGAATCACCCAAACCAAACATTTCTTTCCAAAACTTCTCTCCACCCACTTGCCCCTCCCCCAGGTCTTCATTAAGTTGAATCAAACTTGTGGATGTGGTTTAGGATGCAGTAGGACTTACTATCTCTACAAACATCAACTTAATGCCAGACAAACAGCTGTTCAGTCTGATCTGGGATCAGGTTCCTCTGTATTTAGGACTGATTCTAGATCAGCTCCTGAAAACACACCCTGCTGTGTAAAAAGTCTGGAATTTAGTTGATGTTTTAGAGACAGTAAGTTCTACTGTATCCTAAACCACACCCACAAGTCTGCTCCACCTTCATGGAGGTCTGGAGGAGGGGTGAGTGGTGGAAGGAAGTTTTGGGGAGAAAAGATTTGGGTGACTATTGACTTCTAGTGATGTTAACCTCGTGGCTCCGGTTCTGCATGATGGGAGATTTATTTGGATCCAAACATCAATCACAACTGGAGGAGGTGGATGTCTATGGAAGGGGTGGGGCCCTGTATAAGAGGTGGAGCTTAGTGGAGGGGGTGGAGCTGTAGTAATGGGCTCATTGATCAGACACTAAGTGCTTCTGTGTGTATACGTTTAGCTGCCCAACGGGACCAAACCTCCTGAACCAGAAGTGGCTCCTGCGCCACCTCCAGAACCTCAGGAGCAGCAGGACGAGGAGATACCAAATGAGAAGAAAAAGAACAAGCGAGAGAGAAAAGAGGAGCGACAGAAGAAGAACAAGAAAAAGCACAAGGAGAATGGCAGCACAGAGCAGGAGCAGAATGGACAGACGGTCTTGGAGGAACGACAGAAGAAGAAAAAGAGAAAGAGGGCGGCAGAGGAGTGTGAGGAGGAGAGGGAAGGGAAATTGACAGATAAACCAAAGAAAAGGAAAGAGGAGGAGCCAGAAGGTAAAGATGTGCACCGAGGGGCGAACATAGAAATAATATTCAGAATGAAAGTTTGATTTAGGATTTCTGGGTGGAGATTTGTTTGAGCTTGTTTCTATTTTTCTCCAGCAGAGAACCAAAGCCTGGAGGACATGGAGGATCAGCAGGAGGTCCAGGATCAGTCCAGAACTTCAGGTACTGAGCTTTTCTTTGTGATTGTCCTGAACACAGAATTAAGACCGTTTGTGCTTAGGAGGACACATTTGTGGTGGACTGTGCATAAATCTGAGCTGTCCCACGTCCTCCTCTCAGATAGCAGACTGTTCTTTAGATCATAAGACATGAAACAATTGAAGAGTGTGTGAACATGAATGCAGGACGTGTCCTTGGTCAGGAGTGGATGAAAGTCTGTAGGAGGAGAGCGTTTGAGACATGTTGGACAGCAGGGGGTGCTGTTGTTTCTCCCCCACAGTGACCGGTTTGAATAGGAGAACCAGATGGCAGGACCGGTTCCGAATATTTGGGTCTTTGGACAAAAGCTCACTTTCCCCAGGTTGAGCTTAGGTTCCTCATAACTTAACACACAAGAAGTAAAAAATGAAAATCAGGATAAATGTTTCTCTCTCTGTTTCCCATATATATATATATAAACGAGGTTCTCTCGTTCCCCGCGTTCTGTTCCGAGTCAGGCACTAAATTTGGAACTGATCAGGAAAGTAAACTGGTTGAATTTTGTTAGATTCTTCTTTTAGAACCAATTGTTTTTAAGTATATTTGTATTATGTCTTCATTTCTGAAGAACTCTGTATTTTGCATTTGCTGGTTTGTAGAAAGGTGCTGTAGAAATAATCTCCATTGGCTCGCAATGGGGAAAAAAATGACTAAACTCGTTGTTTTGCGATGAAAATGATCTGCTGAAAGAGCCCTGTTCGAGGACCCGGTTCCCTGTTGGTCGATGTCAGGAGCCCTAAATGATTGACTATAGAAAGAAATGTCCCTGTGTGTGAATGTGTGACTCCTCTGTCTCTGTCCTAAAGGGAAGTTTAACTGGAAGGGGACGATACAGGCGGTTCTACGACAGGCGCCGGACGAAGGACTCGCCGTGAAAAGGCTCCGCAAGAAGGTGAGATTGTTCTAATCCTTGCTTGATCTTGGATCCTTCCTTCTTTCTACTGGCCAGATGCTTTAGATTCTCCACAGACTGGTTTAAGATGGGAAAGAGACTGTAATGTTCAGGTTCTCTAAAAGCTCTCATAATTTGTTTCCAAAAACAAGGAACCGGCTCTGTTCTGGTTTGAGCACCAGCAAAGTGCTTGCAGCATTTTGATCAAAGTAAATTTTCAGAACCTGAAATATCTGTTTTCCAGCAGGAATTGTTTTGGCTCTGGTGACAAGACGTTCTATATTTGGTGGATGTGAGGCCGATAGGTCAGACGGCAAGTTTGAGAACCGGTTGAAGTAGTTTGAAGCGCTGTGTTATCAGAAACTGAATCTCTGAAGATCCCAGAGAGCACTGCTCTTCCAAAAAAGTTTTTAAAAAATCTTTTTCTTTTTCCTTTTGTTGAGTCAATAAATCCGTATCGTCATCAGTGTCTTCAATACTGACGTCACAAAAGGCTGCGACACGCAAACGAGTTTCTGATCCAACCGGTGGTTCTGATCAGTCGTGGTTCTGATCAAACCGGTGGTTCTGATCAGTCGTGGTTCTGATCAAACCGGTGGTTCTGATCAGTCGTGGTTGCAGGTCAGTGTTAGTGGGTGTTTGATAAATCGATGTTCTGTATTTCAGCCAACAATGTTTAAAAAGCCTGTGTAACATTTTCCTGTTTTCTTTTGTTTGTCAGAGGTGTGATCATCGTTTAATATCAGTGCCACTTCTGTATCACTTCACAGTGGTGATCATGATCACTCTTCAGACCTCTTTCAGAAATGTGACTGTTTCTCTCTGTGTTCCAGGTTTTAGCGGCGTATTATTCCTTTAGTGGAGACGAGAACTTTAAATCGGAGGAGGAACTTTTCTCTCTCTTCAACAAGAAGATGAACAGCCCCAAGTTTAAGGTTGTGAAGGACAAAGTCAGGCTGGTGAAGTGATCAGGAATTCTCCTCCTCTTGGACTCAAGACTCCGTTTCCTTCTGAAAGCAGTTTTGTGTACAGATTGTTCTGATTTTCTTACAATAAACTCTATGAACAGATTCGCTGCCTCACTGAAGAACATTCAGGGAACCAGGGTTCAGATTCTCTTGGAGATATGTGTATGTTCTTTCCCCAGTGAAGCTCCACGTGTCCCCCGTGAAGCTGATGCTCTTATGAAGAGCGACTTACATTTCTTAACTACAGGGACAGTCGTCGTCCCCCGGAGCCACTTGGGGTTCAGGGTTTTGCTCAGGAAAGTTCTGGAGGTGGGATTCCAAACTGTGACCTCTTGGTCTGTAGGTGAGTATCAACCACTAGACCACCAGCAGCAGCATCCTCCAGAGCAGGTTTAGTTCAGGTTGTCTCTCCAGTGGGGGTGAATGAAACCGGATGTCCCAAATCTGTCCCTTTTCTGTCCCCAGTGAAGCTCCCTGTGTCTCTGAGCATCTCAGTGTGTCTCTGAGCGTCTCAGTGTGTCTCTGAGCGTCTCAGTGTGTCTCTGTGCGTCTCTGTGCGTCTCTGTGTGTCTCAGTGTCTCTGTGTGTCTCAGAGACACACAGAGACGCTCAGAGACACACATACGCGCTGAGACACACACAGACGCGCTGAGACACACACAGACGCGCTGAGACACACACAGACGCGCTGAGACACACTGAGTGTCTCTCAGTGTCTGTGTGTCTCTGTGTGTCTGAGTGTCTCTGTGGGACGGTGATGATGGTAAAATAGTCCACCTGAACTAAATCTCTGTTCTTCGTGTCCCTCCACCATGAACGGGTTCAGTTTTAGTCCAGAATCTTCTCCAAACTAAAACGCCGTCTCAGACACCAGACAGCGATAATTGGGGGGAATAGACTTTCAGGCTGTTTCAGTAGAAATGTAAGGATGAGCGAGTTTTCTGCTGCACATTTTGGGGAACCTGAATAAATAACGAGTGCAGATGATTTCAGATAGGTGTGCTTCTGACCACTCCCACACTCTGCAGCTGAGCAGAACCCGCTGAGCTCGGTTCTGGATGAAGATGGAGCACAGAATTGAGTTGCTGCTGCTTCGTTTTCTAGATGTTTAAAGGCCTAAATCCTAAAGTACATTCCTGCAATGTGAGGCCTCACCTGGAGAACTCGCCTGTTACTTACCTGGACACACACTGAAACACCTGCCCACCTGTTGCAAACACACACACACACACTGAGAGTCTTGTGGGTTCTAATCCTGGTGCAGTAAGGCTGATCCTGCGCTTACCTGAAATCATATCGCACAGGTGTGACTGTCCTGCCTGACGTGGGACATTAAAGGACTGTTCAGGCTTGTTGGACTGTCTGTCCACTGCTGCTCAGCTTAGCCTTTAATACAGAGGAGAAAGAAAAGAGGATTCAGATCAAACTCAAAGACGGGGCCCATCCTGAGTGACGGATTGTAGCTTGATTTTATTCATCTATTTCTATAATTGCACTCCTATATCAGTCATATATCCAATTCTCTATTCCAATGTCCTTTTCCCTTCTTCCCACAATAGTTCCTCTGCCCTTCCATCCCTGAACTCCTCTAGTGGCCCAGTGCCCTTTCACCCCCGTCACCCTAAATCCCTTCCCTAGGTAGTATTCACGTCCCTGTCACCTTGAACCTCTATATTATTAACTACATCTCTATTTTTCTCTGTTCTCTTCTGAGTGACGCTTTCTTTGCACGACAAGGTCACAGTCTTAGATGAGGCGTCTCCACCGGAGGCCTGGGAGCTCCCGGAGACAGATAAAAAGGCACACTCTGAACTGTGCAGGAGAGAGAGAGAGGATTCCACACAGAGAGGAACACTGACGGTCTCTTGAACATCCTGTAAGGACTTCGTTACTCTTCTGTTAATAAACTTGGCTATAGCTTTAAACCCTCTTCACCTCGTCACTGACTCCTCGAACCTCGGTTCTCAATCGGAGAATCCAACATGGGCCTGGGATTATTTATTAGGGGCCAGGCTTTATCTGCAGCACCATTCCTTTATTATCAGTGTACTTCCAAACATTGTTACTCACTTTTCTACACATCCATTCAGTATGATGGACAGAGAGACAGACAGACAGAAAGATGAGTGTGACGTCCGTGATGGAGAACTAGTAGAGACGGTGATGAAAGTGAAGCGGTGAAGTTCATGTGGATTATTTTCAGTAGATTGTTTTTATTGGAGTTGAAGTTCGAGGCTTTAATAGTCTTTAATTCTAGAGATTCAGTTCACTTTCAGCACAGACAGACGCTCCAGACGTCCTTCAGAGGAGACACGCCTCACTTTTACACTCTCAGTAATAATTCTGCACTTCATTTTTACATCTTCCTCATCAGTACACCCTGTACTTTACTTTACACTCAGCACATTCCCTACTTTTACTTTACACTCTCAGTACATTCCTGTACTTTTTACTTTACACTCTCAGTACATTCCTGTACTTTTTACTTTTTATACTCTCAGTACATTCCTGTACTTTTACTTACACTCTCAGGACATTCCTGTACTTTTACTTTATACTCCTGTACATTCACACTTTTACTTTATACTCCTAAAGTACATTCCTGTACTTTTACTTACACCTCATCAGTACATACCTGTACTTTTTCTTTATACCTGAGTACTGGCACTGCAATTACAGGTAGGAGTAAAGTAGATGAGTCAGTACTTTCAGTCTTTTTTTTTTTGAGTATCTGTCTTTTAGATGTTTAGATACTCTAAAATATTGAGCATGACATTTTTCATTGAACACTTTCTTCGCTGCCTCACTAGGGTCGCCACAGCAGTTCAACCGTCTCCGTTTCTTCCGATCCTCTGCATCTTACTGCTTCAAACTGACCGTCCTCTCACCCTGTCTATAAACTCTCTGTCTTACTCTCTTTCACGAACAGTCGGTCTCCAGCACCAACGGTGCACTCTGCCTGTGGAAGCAGACGGGGTTCGTGTCCTCCTCTAGGTCGGATCTTTGGTCGTGGAGTGACCTTTGACCTTTGAGGCCTGGTCGCCCTGAGCTCCTACCATCCAACGGTGCTGGTAATGGTAAGAGACCGCATACAGTATGATTAGCGGCCGTAAACTTCGGGAGTGACTCGGGACTTACCGCCCAGGTAAGAACGGGATACTTAAAAACAGGGAGTGGAAGGCCGACTTTTCTCCGAGGGAACAATTCCGCTTGGTTGTTCGGGCGCTAGTCGCTGAGATAAGAGGCCCGGTAACCGCATCATAGTGCATCTCTGATAGATGGATAACCAGCTGAGGCCGAGTTCTGCTTTCTGTCAGGATTCACCCGCTTCCTTTTACTGATCTGGTTTGAGCGCATCGGACGGAGGAAAAGTAACCGCCTTTCTTCCCTTTTGTTTAAGCTGCTTAATACATAAAGAAACTAGCCTGGAGTCAGCAGAATAAATCCCTCTCTCTCTCTCTCTCTCTCTCTCTCTCTCCCTTCTCTCTCTCTCTCTCTCTTTCTCTCTCTCTCTCTCTCTCTCTCTCTCTCTTCTCTCTCTCCTCTCTCTCTCTCTCTCTCTCCTTCTCTTTCTCTCTCTCTCTCTCTCTCTCTCTCTCTCTCTCTTTCTCTCTCTCCCCTTCTCTCTCTCCTCCTTCTCTCTCTCTCTCTCTCTCTCTCTCTGTCCTTCTCTCTCTCTTTCTCTCTGGGTCCTCTCTCTCTCTCTCTGTCCCTCTCTCTCTCTCTCTGTCCCTCTCTCTCTCTCTGTCCTTCCTCTCCTTCTCTCTCTCTCTCTCTCTCTGTCCTCTCTCTCTCTCTCTGTCCTCTCTCTCCTTTCTCTCTCTCTCTGTCCTTTCCTCTCTCTCTCTCTCTGTCCTCTCTCCTCTCTCTCTCTCCTTCTCTCTCTCTCTCTCTCTCTCTCTCTGTCCTTCTCTCTCTCCTTTCTCTCTCTGTCCCTCTCTCTCTGTCCTCTCTCTCTCTCTCTCTCTCTGTCCTTCTCTCTCTCTCTCTCTCTCTCTGTCCTCTCTCTCTGTCCTCTCTCTCTCTCTCTGTCCCTCTCTGTCCTTCCTCTCTCTCTCTCTCTCTCTCTTCTCTCTCTCTCTCTGTCCTTCTCTCTCTCTCTCTCTCTGTCCTTTCTCTCTCTCTCTCTCTCTCTCTCTTGTCCTTTCATCTCTCTCTCTCTGTCCTTCCATCTCTCTCTCTCTCTGTCTCTCTCTCTGTCCTTTCATCTCTCTCTCTCTGTCCTTCTCTCTCTCAATTTCTGTCCTTCTCTCTCTCTCTGTCCCTATGTCTCTCTCTCTGTCCCTGTTTCTCTCTCCCTCTTTCTCTCTCCCTCTGTCTCTCTGTCCCTCTCTCTCTCTCCCGTCCTCTTCTCTCTCTCTCTCTCTCTGTCCCTATGTTCCCTCTCTCTCTGTCCGTTTCCTCTCTCCCTCTGTCTCTCTTCTCTCTCTCTCTCTCTCTCTCTCTCTCTCTGTCCCTATGTCTCTCTCTCTCTGTCCGTTTCTCTCTCCCTCTGTCTCTCTCTCTCTCTCTCTGTCCCTCTCTCTCTCTCTCTCTCTCTCTCTTCAGTGTTAAAGGGGGTATGTGTGTAAAAGTATACGACTCTGATAAAGCTCTGTCTCTCTCTCTCACAGGCCTGTATTGTTCACCCATCCATTGTTCTAATGCTTGTGAGAGACGAGGGGACAGATCAGGTCTCTTGTGGGAAGGAAAAAAAAATGTGCCACTTGCTGACGGTCTGGACGAGTATTGGATTAATTCAGGTTCTCAGCTGTGAGACAGAGGGAACGTCGGTGCTTTTCAAAGATCTGCTCATGTGAAATCACACACAAGCATAAAGGTCAAACCAAATTTACAAACAAGGAGGATTCGGGTTAACTACCCTGTTCAGGGCTGTGAGTAAAGAACGGTTCTCCACGTGGTCTTTTAACAGAAGATCATGAGACAAGGGAGAGACAAGCATGGATAGGATTACTGAAAATGACTGTTCCTGTCATTGTGAAACCCAGCGCACAGTGGGACACAACCAAATTACACCTCTGCTTTTAACCTACACACCGTCCAGCAGGGAGCAGCTATTGAAAGTGCCCGTGGAGCAGTGATGGGGACGTTTCCTTGCTCAACGGTACCTCAGGGCAAACTACTGGTCTGGGATTCGAACCCACGACCTTCTGATCCTTGGGCCTCCTCCCTAAACATTAGGCCACCGCTGCCGCAGTCAGGGGAGAGTGTGAACGCAGTGGAGATTCTGGGGAATTCACAGGGGTCAGCACCCCGAGAGTGCAGTGGCTGAGCCTCACCCTGGGAGACCCACCTTCCTGATCAGGATTAGGGACGAGCTTATTAGAGATACAGCTCCGTTTGGGTGGGTTAGAAACAACTTGAGACGAGGATTATATCAGGAGGAGGATGTTGAAGATGGAGCTGCCAGGAAAGAGGAGAAGAGGAAGACCAAAGAGGAGGTTTATGGACGTGGTGAGAGAGGACATGCAGGGGGACGGTGTGAAAGAGGAAGATGCAGAGGACAGGAAGACATCTAACAGGAGCAGGAGGAAGAAGAAGAAGAATCCAAAGATTCTACAAAGAGAAACTGACCTGTCTTCATTTACATTTACGGCATTTATCAGACGCTCTTATCCAGAGTGTCTTCCATGTCCTAATTACAGGGACAGTCCCCCCTGGAGACACTCAGGGTTAAGGGTCCTGCTCAGGGACCCAGTGGTGGTAGTGCTGGAGGTGGGATACGAACCTGGGACCTCTTGTACATAGACAAGTACCCATGTTGGGGTGGTGGTGGTCTAGTGGAAGGATACTTGCCTATGGACCTCTGGCTCAAGAGGTCCCTGGTTCAAAGCCCACCTCTAGCACCTGAGCAAGACCCTTAACCCTGAGTTGCTCCAGGGGGACTGTCCCTGTAACATGGACATATAAGTCGCTCTGGATAAGAGTGTCTGCTAAATGCCGTTAATGTAAATGTAATGTAAATGTAATGTAAGTACCACCACTAGACCACCACCACCCCGTATCAGCTCCTAAAGGTTCTGCTGTGCTGTTGAAGCTCGCTTCTTCAGGAACAATGGAGATTCGGGTTTTACACCGTTTCTGTTCTTTCAGCTCAGCGTCTCGTTCTCGTCTCACAGCTGAGACGTCTGATCCTCTTAAGAGCCTGTGGTGGGTTTGGCGCTGATCCATCTTTCTGAGTTCATCTATTGTACGCTTTCACCATCTCACCTACTTCCCAATTGTCTCTCTCTCTCTGAGTCTCTTTCTCTCTCCCTCACTGTCTCTCTCTGTCTCTCTCTCCTGGCAGGTGAGAGCAGGTTTATTTCCCAGCTGAACTCTAGACCTGTTTGGCAGTCAGTCTGAATCCTCAGTCACTGATACTTGGTTCCACAGCAGTGCGGTTGGCAGGGTTCAGGTCTACCTCTCACCTGGCACCTGTCGGAACAGACCACCTTTTGAACCCGCTCACCCACAGGTAGCAGTGCAGGTGTGCTGCTCTAACAGGTGCGCTGGCAGCGGCCCTGCTGACTATTCCTCTTTAAAACCGCAGCCTTTCTTTTGATCTTTTACTTGTTCATCTTAGAACAGTGGTCCAGATTTCATGGGTCCTTCATTAGGACGTTCCCTCACAGAGCTCTACTTCACCATCTTCAGCGGTGCAGCTGGTTAATACGGAGTACACGAAGAAGTGGTGCTGAATGAACCAGACGTCTGGCTTTATCTTCTGATCCTAATTTTCTTTCCAGATTAATTCAACTGATTCCCAGGATCTTGGTTTCAAATCTCAAAAATGTCTCTGTGATCTTCTCCTTGTCCCCCAGAATTATACAGACATATGTAAATGAGCTCTGGCGACGTCTCTCCGGAACTCCTCCGTTTGGTTATCGTTTTAATCATGATCATCAAATCAGATTTGTTAATGATTAAACTGGGAATTTCTCAGAGCTTCTTAACAACAACAACAACAACAACAACAATAATAAAAATAATAATTTGGACGCACGTGGGCGCGTGACGTCGGCGCGCGTCACGCGTTTGCGGAAGTGGGCGGAGTCTGAGCTTGTGACAGTGTTTGCAGTGATGGAGGCTTCCGGTGCGGAGAGCGAGATTCTAACTCTGAGAAACAGGTTTAAAAGAGACGCCGAGCTTCTCTTACAGGCCGTTTCCGAGGAGGACGAGAAGAGTGAGTGTCCCGCGGTGTTTGTTGTTTATTTTTATCGGAACGGAAGATGGGATTCTCCGTTCCACCTTAAATAGCCGAGCGGCCCCGGAGCTGCACTGTGGAGCTGCTCGGATATTTAAGGTGGAACGGACAGTTCCGACAAGAGGCGAACTCCAGCTGCAGGGAGGGTGGAGGGGGTTTCTGCTCATGAGTGAAATCGTGATCAAACCCAACAGCTGTGTGTTCATCTGATTGGACTGTTTTAAAGGGGAAATCACTTTGCCTCTATTTATAGTTAATCCAGTGAGAGGCTTGAACTCCTACAGGTCTGCAGCACTGCGCACCCTGCTCTGCTGGCCTGTCCCACAACAGCCCCACTGTCCTCTGGTGCCAGGCCCAGATGTCCCAGACAGGGACGGACCTGCTGGTCTGCTTGGCCCGGTGCCACTGCTGTCCAGAACCTTGATCCCGTCAGCTGTCGGTGTCTGATCAGCACTGGCACTGGAAAAGCGGATTCACTCCCAACGTCAGAGACACGGAAACCTGCCGTCTAACAGAGGTCCTGACCGTCCCCCGTGTGTGTGAATGAAACAGGACGTCTGAGCGTCCCTCACAGACATGAGCTGGTGGTGGAGACGCTGTCTGGTGTCTGAACGTCCCTCACAGACATGAGCTGCTGGTGGAGACGCTGTCTGGTGTCTGAGACGGTGTTTTAGTTTGGAGAAGATTCTGGACTAAAACTGAACCCATTCATGGTGGAGGGACACGAAGAACAGAGATTTAGTTCAGATGGACTATTTTACCATCATCACCGTCCCACAGAGACACACAGAGACACACTCTGAGACACACTCTGAGACACTCACAGAGACACTCACAGAGACACTCACAGAGACACTCAGAGACACAGACACACACAGAGACACTCAGAGAGACACTCGGAGACACACTCGGAGACACACTCGGAGACACTCGGAGACACACTCGGAGACTCTCGGAGACTCTCGGAGACACTCACGGAGACACTCACAGAGACACACACAGAGAGACACACACGGAGACACTCGGAGACACACTCAGAGACACTCTCAGACACACACAGAGACACTCAGAGAGACACTCAGAGACACACACAGACACACACTCAGAGACACACTCAGAGACACACACAGACACACACTCAGAGACACACACAGAGACACTCAGAGAGACACACAGAGACTCTCGGAGACACTCGGAGACTCTCGGGGACACTCGGAGACTCTCGGGGACACTCTGAGACACTCTCGGAGACACTCTCAGAGACACTCTCAGAGACACACTCTGAGACACAGGGAGCTTCACTGGGGACAGAAAAGGGACAGATTTGGGACATCCGGTTTCATTCACCCCCACTGGAGAGACAACCTGAACTAAACCTGCTCTGGAGGATGCTGCTGCTGGTGGTCTAGTGGTTGATACTCACCTACAGACCAAGAGGTCACAGTTTGGAATCCCACCTCCAGAACTTTCCTGAGCAAAACCCTGAACCCCAAGTGGCTCCGGGGGGGACGACTGTCCCTGTAGTTAAGAAATGTAAGTCGCTCTGGATGAGAGTAAATATAAATGGACTGGAGTACATGGAATTATGGGAAAATTTTGAGGAATAATGAGATTTTCCCCAATTGAATAATAAGTTAAATTAAATGACGTCTCTACTTATAAACACACCTTTTCACCTTAATAACTAACTTCCTGTCCTCTGCATCTTCCTCTTTCACACTGTCCCCCTGCATGTCCTCTCTCACCACGTCCATAAACCTCCTCTTTGTCCTTCCTCTTCTCCTCTTTCCTGCCAGCTCCATCTTCAACATCCTCCTCCTGACATACTCCTCGTCTCCTCTGGACACGTCCAAACCAACGCAGTCTCACATTGTTTCTAACTCACCCAACGGAGCTGTATCTCTAATAAACTCGGCCCTAATCCTGATCAGGAAGGTTCACAGAAATGGGGGGGGGGGGGAGACTTCTGAACAGGACTGTGTCTTTTGGGATAATGGGGGAAAGTTAATGATGGACAGAAGGTCCGCTGGAATCTTCAGGCTGACTGTGGTTGTTTCTGTAATTTCAGGAAAGGAAGCTGAATCTAAACCCCTTCCCCGAATTAACCGGCACTCCGTCTTCTGGATCCTGGCGTCGGTGGGTTTGACCTACTACGTAGATTTCTTCACCGTCATTCTAGAAAACAGTGATATTAAAAGGTAATGGAAACCTCTGGAAGGTAATGTATGTGAATGAGTGTTTACATTTACAGACAAACTGAGCACTTTTTAAAGACTGCTGAAGGATTTTTTGAAGCCATTCTAAAGTATGAAAGATCTCCACAGTCTTTAAAGTCCATATTTGGGGACTGAGCAGCAAAAACTACCACAAAAACTCATTTGCATATTGTTTTCCATGCAGTTTAGCTCCATAAGCTGAATTTTGAAGTTTTAGCCTCGTGCTGCATTAAATGAGCTGCAATTCAGGGCAGCCAATCAGAAAAGAAATCATTTACATATAAAGCAATAGTCACAACATCCTCTGACTCTAAAGGATAAACAGAGTTTTGGGAAAAGGTGCAAAAAAACCCCTCAGCCAATCAAAATGGCCAAAACAAGCAGACTTTTGCTGGATTAACACAAAAACCGGATTCGTCAGAGCGTGCAGTATCACTGAGCTGTGATTGGTCAGAAGCGCTGATTGATGAGAGGCTGATTTGAACGTGGCCTCGCTCTGGGACTGATCCCGTGAGGATGATTAACAGCTCGCCTTGTGCATCGTCGGCGTTCCCGCTGCTCTTGCTGAAAGGTGTTTAAAGGCAGCCAAAATAAACTTCCTGCTCATCAGTTACGCTCATGGCTTCCTTTTAGTCGAGGGGTGTTTTAGGAGTAGTGGGCTGAGCTGTGGACCAGGAGGTTGTGGGTTCGAGTCTGTTTTTGTTTTTCAGCAGCAGCCAAGCCTGCGAACTTCTCACCATCAGGTCAATATGTTTTTATAGTAATAAGAATAACCCTAGCCTCAGAGAGTCCTCCGTCTCTCTGTGCACCATTTAAGGTGGACTGGAGGAAGGAAAGGCAGGTGTACGAGGGGAACCTCCTGCAGAACAAGCTGTCGGCGAGCTCTCGGTGCAGCCGTTTCCCGGGAACCGTGGGGTTAATCTGCCGGATTAGCTGGAACCCTGTCCCCACGGTGTGTCCGCCCAGAGCGCTTGTTTACAGCAGAATAAGAGCACATGCACAAACGCTTCCACCGACCCCAGGCCAGAACCAAACCGATTACAGACACAGAGAACCGGGCTTATCAGCGCCGGCCTGGGGTTACGTATCCCAACCCGAGGGCTCGGCGTTAACTCTCCTCCTACACGAGCTGCTCCTTCTCTCCAAGACTAACCAGAGCTCCGAGTTCTGAGTTCGGGTTCAGATGAGCCCTCGGTTCCTCCTGAGGTTCTTCCTCCGGTTTTAGAGTTTGTAGTTCACTAGGGGCTCAGACCGGATTCTGTAAAGCTGCTTTGTGACGGCGACGCTGTAAAAAGTGGTTTAGAAATAAGTCACCCTGATCCCACAGAGAGCAATTAGTTCTTAAAATGCTGAAATAATCATTTTAATCATAATCGTTGCTTTTTGCTCTTCAGGGAATTTCATGGATGTGGTACTTCAGCAGCATTTCGACTATTTTTCGTGTATGTGAGTGTGTTTGTGTGTGAATGTGTGTGTTTTTGCTCAGAAAGATTTCATTGTAAAGATCAAATTAGAGCCCTTTAGTTTCTGTCCTCTGTAGGAGGTGGAGCTCCTGTTCTGACCCAGGAACACAGTGAGAATCACAAAGGGAAACAGATGTGATGGAATTTGGAAGGACACATGATCAGTGATAACCAAACACCAGAGTCTGGGTGTAATTACAGTTGGATTAGAGCTGTTTTACTGCAGAAAGGAAGGTATTCTTACCTCAGGTTTCCTCCTTGAGCTCAGATTTAGACCGCCAGACAAGACACGTTTGGTACCCGAGCTCTGTCCTAAATATGGACGTTATAAATGAGGACCGCTATCAACGACCCGTCAACAAACACGCTTTCGGATACTTTCACGGTGTGGTTTCCACCAAATTCAAGAGAACACATGCAGTTCTGCACTTCACCAACTCGTCTGGAGCACAGAGTAGAAAACACTTCAGTCCGGGCTTCACTTCCTTCTTCCTGTCCCTGTCGGCCAACAGAGTGGGAGACAACGGGCAGCCCTGCCTCGTCCCCTCCTCCCTTCATTCACAGTTACAGCACTCAGCGGACGCTCTTCTCCACGGACACTTCAGTGTCCTCATTACAGTTCTGGAGCAACATGGGGTTCAGGATTCAGGATCAGGAACCCAATGTTGGTGGTACTGGAGGTGGGATTCAAACCCGCCACCTCTTGCTTGAGCTTCCGCCCACTAGACCACCACCGCCCCCCTGTTCTTACTGAAGTTTACAAGCTCTTGTTCTTTACAGTGGAGCACCTCTATATCGATTTGATCTCGCCTCAGAACACGCCAGCACTTTATCCGTTATCTGAGCTGGACCCATAGAGACGTGAGGAGAACATGTCCACACTGCGCAGAAAGAACCCACGACCTCCTGACTGTCAGGTGTTGGGGCTAAACACTTCCTTTTTGGAAAAACCTGTAAGAGAGGCTTCTTCTGGGACACACCCGCTCCATTCGGCCCAGCTCCCAGGACGGAGGACAAGTGTGTAGATTAGATTTGTCTCTTTGTTTCTGCTTGAAAATCCAGTAACTTGCGAGTTAAAGGACATGTCCCACGTCATCAGGTACAGACACCTGGCGTATGTGGGACACTGTGTTTCCTGCTGCTTCCCAGTGGCATTGTTCTCAACCCAGAAGATATTCCACCAGACACTTGCGTTCGAGTGGGGAAGAAAACAAGAACGGGCTTCTCTTACACGTCTCTTCCTCAATCCCTCCATCGCGTCACGGACGCCAGGCCAGTGGAGTCACGTTCTTCCACGACCTGCTATACTTTCAATCCATCATCCTTACAATCGCACACCAAGCTTACCCTCATTCCCACAAAAAAGTTCTGACCCAGATCCAGGTCTGGACTCTACAGTCCTTCTGAAGGCGAGCTGTGGTTCCAGATCCTTGAAGTCCTGAAAGTTGGACAATGTCCAGCCTTCTTGGATGGGACTGGTTTGTCCCACAGATGCTGGATGGGACTGAGATGTGGGGAATCTTGAACTCTGTTCCTCAGTCGGATCCTGAACGGTGTTTGTAGTGTGAGGGAGTGTTGTTCTGCTGAAAGAGGACAATGCCATCAGGGGACACCGTTGCCATGCAGGAGAAACCTGGTCTGCAGAGTGTTTAGGTGTCAAAGTAACATCCACATGCATACAGGACTCACTGAGAACCTTTCCTTTTTTACGGGCGTCAAACTGTAGTTCAGTGTCGTTCCAGGGTCTTAAACCAAAAACAAGCCCTCGCTCTAATTTGCAGCAGTTTTGACTCAAAGTCTTACAGAAGAATGTGAGAAGAACCACTTACAAGAACCTTGTTTGAAGAAAAGATGGGAGTGTAAAGGACTTTCTGAAGGATGGGAGAATCTCCACAGGATGATCTCTCACAGGTTCTGAAAAGAGACACCTGCTCTTTCGCGCTGGAACCTTTTCATAAAAAATCATTCTGAGATTGAAGTGGATGTTTTGAGAAAGTTCAGAGATGAAAAAATGTTATCTTAAAATTCTTAATAAAAGATGTGTGTGTGTGTGTGTGTGTGTGTGTGTGTGTGTGTGTGTGTTAGTACCACTCTATCTGGCCAAAGTCCAGCCGGGTTTCACTCCACCGAGCTTCCTTATTACTCTCATCTCTCTGTGATCAATGTAGCCTATCAGGGATCCAGTGATCTGATTTCACTCTGGAACTTCTCCTTCACAAAGAGCTGGTCAGTGAAATCAGAGGATTTGCTGCAAATGCCCGCAGACACTGCAGGCCTTGATGGATTTAATTTAGAAGCTCAAGTTTGGACAGAGCTGCTCCACATGTGCCCCTATTGTGTGGTCTGATCCACAGCTCTGCTCAAACACCAAGAGGTCCTTTGTTGCCCTCCTTAGCTTTAGTGTAGTTACAATGTAACCGTACCGTCCTGCCATGTTTGTTCACTGAAATGAAAGTGAAAAATGAGTGAAAGTGACTACCCTTGTCATTGTGAAATGCAGCACAGCACAACACAACGAAATTCAACCTCTGTGTTTCACCCACACACACGCGCCCGGGGAGCAGTGACGGGGACGGTACCTTGCTCAAGGGTACCTCAGACCTGTCCTCCCTCTCCACCATCACTCAGCAGACCTGTCCTCCCTCTCCACCATCACTCAGCAGACCTGTCCTCCCTCTCCACCATCTTCTCTCTCTCTCTCTCTCTCTCTCTCGACACCTCATGGAGGGAGTGGACCTGCTTTGTTCCATCGTCCTTCAGGTTGTGGGTGCGGTCCCAGTGGCACTGAGGGTGGAGACCAGGACCTTGGATAAAAGACGTGTCCCTGTGGGGCCGGTCTACATGTAGGACAGTAATTCACAAAAACACTCCTCTGAAACTCACACCAGGTGAGAGTGAGATGTTTACTGAAGCAGCTCCGCACTGGGAGGCGTTCTGTGGAAAATCACTTTTAGAACCGTGCCAGCCTGCTGATACCAGATAGGTCACTTCATGTACCAACCTGGTTCTAGGGATCAGGTGACTTTTTCACACTTTAGGACAGAGACAATGAGCAACCACCCCTGTCCTCCGTCCTGTCCCAGGGAGAGCACTAATGGTTTGAGGTGCTGGTAGGGCACCCAGGTACCAAGGGGACCACACACCTTCCATCGACCTTTTCTGCCAACAGGATGGCCACTCAGGATCCTTCAAACCTTGGTTTTTAAAAGTGCAATCAAAAGAGCAAAGCTGCCAGAATGGGTTATTTGTGTGATGCCTTAGAACAGCCAGAAGAACCTTAAAAGGTCGTATATATTTTTTTGGGAGAACCGAGTTTGCGAGTGAGATGCTGTGAGAAGGTTCCGCAGGACTTTCGTTACACGATGCTTTTAAAAGCGTTTACATTTGTATTTACTTCAGAGTACAACTACAGAAATGAGAAGGTGTTCTAGGGGTGATACCGTAGAAGAGTGTTCCCTTCTTCTTTCAGCTGGTCCCATTACGTGTCTCCACAGCGGATCATCCATGTCTTTCTGTCCTCTGTGTTTTCCTCTTTCACCGTCCCCCTGCATGTCCTCTCTCACCACGTCCATAAACCTCCTCTTTGTGCTTCCTCTTTCTCCTCCTTCCTCAACATCCTTCTCCTGATCTACTCCTCATCTCTCCTCTGGACATGTCCAAATTTCACAGTCTCATTTAGTCTGTAAACCGTCCCACCTCAGCCGTCCCTCTAATATACTAATCCTCTCCATCCTTGTCCGTCCCGATTCAAATCTCAGCATCTTTATCTCTGACACCTCCAGCTCCACCGCCTGTCTTTTCATCACGTCCCCAAATTGTATAACATAGCTAGTCTCACTACCATCTCTAGCCTATGTCCTCACTAACTATATTTCTTACAAGAACTATTTTTTGTAAATGAGCCAAGTGTAAAGGATTATTTATCATTTGTATTGCTAAATAAAAGTATGTGTCTTTAAACGGTTCCACACACTGCTCTCTTTTACAGAAAAGGTTCTTTAAGGAGCTGGAACGGTGGTTCTAGAACCCGTGTGTTATTAAGGACCGTGTGTTTTTCTCCTGCAGTTGGTGGTTTAACGTGGGGCTGGTTCTCCTGGCTGTGAGCGTGAGTCTGGCAGGGTTCTGCATCATCTATCTGGAGTGGTTCAGAGGGATCAAACACTATGATCAGGAATATCCTGCAATCCCACCAATCACAACTGCAGCCTTCATCGCCGCCTCCTGCAGGTCAGTGTGTGTATAAACCCGCCGGGCAGCCAACAAATACAACATGTCCTGTTTCCAGGACATGCAGCCAGGTAAGCAGGTGAACAGGTAAGCAGGTGAACAGGTAAACAGGCCTACAGGCAAACCATGTTTCCTCCAACTGATCACTGATTTTAACATATGCAAATGAGACGTTTACATAAACGTGACTTTTGGTCATTGTGAACACAGCACACGGTGAGCTACACATCCTCTGTGTTTAACACACACTCACACACCGTCCAGCAGGGGGCCGATATATCCCACACCCAGGGAGCAGTGATGGGGACCGTACCTTGCTCAAGGGTACCTCAGGGCAACCTACTGTTGAGGGAATCGAACCCACAATCTTCTGATCCGGGGCGGCTCCCTCAGCCGCCCCGGTGAACACAAATCAACGTAACAACGTTTTCCTGGAACACAATAAAATATCCAGATGAAAACGTTGAATACTTTCAGTTTGAAATGAAACGTGTAGCTCATGGTCATGGGTTCGAATCCCACACCACTAGGTTGCCCTGAGGTACCCTTGAGCAAGGTTCTGTCCCCGTCACTGACTCCTGGGCGCTTTCAGTAGCTGCCCCCGCTGGACGGTGTGTGTTAAGAGCAGAGGTGTAATTTGGTTGTGGTTCACGGTGTTCACTGTGCCGTGTTTCACAATGGCGAGAATAGTCACTTTCACTTCGGTGCATCTTAACGTTGTGGGCGGAGCATCCAGCTGGATTGACAGATACAGTACCTGTCCGACAGACTGGGAAAAGGATTTTGCTGTTGTTTTTGAATACTGCACAGCGCTGTATGTTACAGTAAGGTGTTATTTTGGAGTCAGCGGTTGTTCTCTTATTGAAAAGAGCAGGTTAGGCTGAACTAAAAAAATAAATAGGGGTGCTGTAGTTTTGAGCACCGGTAGTTTTGAGGGTTTCTGGGGAGGCAGCGATGAGCGATCTGTAAGATTACTAAAAACACAGATTTGAATAAATGACTTAAAGGGGAAATGAAAGTGTTTCAGTCTTTGATTGGACCATATTGTGATTATTCTGATCCCGGAAGAGAAAAGAGAAGACCGGTTTGAGTGTGAATGCGTTTGTTTGTGTATTTGAGAGATTCCGCCCCTCCCCCACCTTAAAGGGGTTCCTGGACAGATCAAACGCAGTAGGGAGGCAGTTCTGTTCTCACAGGCTGAGTGTGCGGGGCAGCTGGGGGTTGATGGGACTGTAGAAGGCGTCTGCCCGGTGATTATTCGGGCTGGGTGTGCCGCTGGCAGCGCAGGATCTTTTCACGAAGATCTGATGATCTGATCTGCTCTATTGTGTTCCTCAATGTCTCTGTTCCAGTAAAGCCCCTCTGTTCTCCTGTTATGATGCACTTACATCAGGATGGAGAACCACAGGGCTCTGTTTTGGGTCTGGTATTATTTTCTTTACACGTGAATGATTTTCCCTTCGCAGTCTGACGTTGGTCAGCCTCAGGTTGAACCTCCAACCCTGTAAAACCTGAAGTTCTGCTTTCTAAGAACATTTAAATTGTTTTTTGTGCGTTTCATGTTTCTCTCCAGTGGGGTTGAGCAGACAGCCGTCCCAAATCTGTGTGTTTTCTGTCCCCAGTGAAGCTCCCCGTGTCTCTGAGTGTCTCTGAGTGTCTCTGAGTGTCTCTGTGTGTCTCTGTGTGTCTCTGAGTGTCTCTGAGTGTCTCTGAGTGTCTCTGAGTGTCTCTGTGGGTCTCTGAGTGTCTCTGAGTGTCTCTGAGTGTCTCTGAGTGTCTCTGTGTGTCTCTGTGGGTCTCTGTGTGTCTCTGTGGGTCTCTGTGGGTCTCTGTGTGTCTCCGAGTGTCTCTGTGTGTCTCCGAGTGTCTCTGAGTGTCTCTGTGTCTCTGTGTGTCTCTGTGGGACGGTGATGATGGTAAAATAGTCCATCTGAACTAAATCTCTGTTCTTGGTGTTCCTCCACCATGAACGGGTTCAGTTTTAGTCCAGAATCTTCTCAGAACTAAAACACCGTCTCAGACACCAGACAGCGTCTCCACCTCATGACTGTGAGGGACGTTGTCCTGTTTCATTCACACACGGGACGGTTCTGACACAGAACTCGATCAGAACCGTCTTAAACACTGACGTACTAGAGAATAAAACGAACCTTTAATAAATGTTGAACTGAGTCACTGTGCCATGGAATTTTGTAGATATTGTGTACTATGAGCGTGGATGTTTTCTCTCTCTCTGTGTGTGTGTGTGTGTGTGTGTGTGTGTGTGTGTGTGTGTGTGTGTTGCAGTTTTAACATTGCACTGTGGCCTGTGTGGTCCTTCCTGACTCCAGTGATTCTCTTCACTCAGTTTATGGGAGTGGTGATGCTCATCTCTCTGCTGGGATGAGAGTCCTGCCCTTTACCAGGCAAGAACATAGACACACTGTCTCACACTCTCTCACTCACACACACACACACACACACACACACACACACACACACACACACACCAGAGTACAACTACAGAAATGAGAAGGTGTTCTAGGGGTGATACCGTAGAAGAGTGTTCCCTTCTTCTTTCAGCTGGTCCCATTAAGTGTCTCCACAGCGGATCATCCATGTCTTTCTGTCCTCTGTGTTTTCCTCTTTCACCGTCCCCCTGCATGTCCTCTCTCACCACGTCCATAAACCTCCTCTTTGTGCTTCCTCTCCTCCCCTTCCTCAACATCCTCTCCTGATCTACTCTCATCTCTCTCTGGACATGTCCACCTCATAGTCTCATTTAGTCTGTAAACCGCCCCACCTCAGCCGCCCCTCTATTATACTAATCCTCTCCATCCTTGTCCGTCCCGATTCAAATCTCAGCATCTTTATCTCTGACACCTCCAGCTCCACCGCCTGTCTTTTCATCACGTCCCCAAATTGTATAACATAGCTAGTCTCACTACCATCTCTAGCCTATGTCTCTACTAACTATATTTCTATAAGTAACTATTTTTGTAAATGAGCCATGTAAGGATTATTTATCATTTGTACATAACAAAGTATGTGTCTTTAAACGGTTCCTACACTGCTCTTTACAGAAAAGGTTCTTAAGGAGTTGGAATGGCATCAGAACCCGTGTGTTATTAAGGACCGTGTGTTTTTCTCCTGCAGTTGGTGGTTTAACGTGGGGCTGGTTCTCCTGGCTGCGAGCGTGAGTCTGGCAGGGTTCTGCATCATCTATCTGGAGTGGTTCAGAGGGATCAAACACTATGATCAGGAATATCCTGCAATCCCACCAATCACAACTGCAGCCTTCATCGCCGCCTCCTGCAGGTCAGTGTGTGTATAAACCCGCCGGGCAGCCAACAAATACAACATGTCCTGTTTCAGGACATGGGCCAGAAAGCAGGTGAACAGGTAAGCAGGTGAACAGGTAAACAGGCCTACAGGCAAACCATGTTTCCTCCAACTGATCACTGATTTTAACATATGCAAATGAGACACATAAACGTGACTTTAGGTCATTGTGAACACAGCACACGGTGAGCTACACATCCTCTGTGTTTAACACACACTCACACACCGTCCAGCAGGGGGCCGATATATCCTACACCCAGGAGTGATGAGGACGGTAACTTGCTCAAGGGTACCTCAGGGCAACTTACTGTTGAGGGAATCGAACCCCATCTTGATCCGGCGGCCTCAGCCGCCCGGTGAACATAAATCAACGTGAATAACGCTTCCTCAAATACAATAAATATCCAGATGAAAACCGCTAATACTTCTAGTTTGAAATGAAACGTAGCTCATGGTCATGGGTTCAATCCCACACCACTAGGGTTGCCTGAGGTACCTCTTTGAGCAGTACCCTGTCCCGTCACTGACTCCTGGCGCTAGCAGCTGCCTCTGATCGTGTGTGCTAAGAGCAGAGGTGTACTTTGCTGTGGTTCACCGTGTTCACTGTGCCGTGTTTCACAATGACTGGTAGTAGTCACTTCTTTACTCGGTGCATCTTAACGTTGTGGGCGGAGCATCCAGCTGGATTGACAGATACAGTACCTGTCCGACAGACTGGGAAAAGGATTTTGCTGTTGTTTTTGAATACTGCACAGCGCTGTATGTTGGCAGTAAGGTGTTATTTGGAGTCAGCGGTTGTTCTCTTATTGAAAAGAGCAGGTTAGGCTGAACTAAAAAAATAAATAGGGGTGCTGTAGTTTTGAGCACCGGTAGTTTTGAGGGTTTCTGGGGAGGCAGCGCTGAGCGATCTGTAAGATTACTAAAAACACAGATTTGAATAAATGACTTAAAGGGGAAATGAAAGTGTTTCAGTCTTTGATTGGACCATATTGTGATTATTCTGATCCCGGAAGAGAAAGAGAAGACCGTTTGAGTGTGAATGCGTTTGTTTGTGTATTTGAGAGATTCCGCCCCTCCCCCACCTTAAAGGGGTTCCTGGACAGATCAAACGCAGTAGGGAGGCAGCTCTAGTTTCGCCAGGCTGAGTGTGCGGCAGCTAAAGGAGGGACTGTAGAGGCGCCTGCCCGGTGATTATTCGTTGGGTAAAGGCTGGCAGCGCAGGATCTTTCACTAAGTGATCTGACATCTGACTGCCTTATTGTGTTCCTCAATGTCTCTGTTCCAGTAGCCTCTCTGTTCTCCTGTTATGATGCAGTAATTTACATCAGGATGGAGAAACCACAGGGCTCTGTTTGGGTCTGGTATTATTTTCTACACGTGAATGATTTTCCTTCTCGCAGTCTGGACGCTGGTCAGCCTCAGGCTGAACCTCCAACCTGTTAAAACTGGAAGTTCTGCTTTCTAAGAACATTAAATTGTTTTTAAAGCCATGTTTCTTTCCAGTGGGGTTGGAGCAGACAGCCGCTCCCAAATCTGTGTGTTTTCTGTCCCCCAGTGAAGCTCCCCTGGGTCTCTGAGTGTCTCTGTAGGTCTCTGAGTGTCTCTGTGTGTCTCTGTGTGTCTCTGAGCGTCTCTGAGCGTCTCTGAGGGTCTCTGTGTGTCTCTGAGGGTCTCTGAGGGTCTCTGAGGGGTCTCTGAGTAAGCCCTGAGTGTCTCTGTGTGTCTCTGTGTGTCTCTGGAGTGTCTCTGAGTGTCTCTGAGTGTCTCTGAGGTTCTGGTCTCTGAGTGTCTCTTGAGTGTCTCTGGAGTGTCTCTGGAGTGCCCTGTGTGTCTCTGTGGGTCTCTGTGTGTCTCTGTGGGTCTCTGTGGGTCTCTGAGTGTCTCTGAGTGTCTCTGTGTGTCTCTGAGTGTCTCTGAGTGTCTCTGAGTGTCTCTGAGTGTCTCTATGTCTCTGTGTAATCTCTGTGGTCTCTGGAGTGTCTCTGAGTGTCTCTATGCTCCCTGAGTGTTCCTGTGGTTCTGTGTGTCTGTGGGTCTCTGAGTGTCTCTGTGTGTCTCCGAGTGTCTCTGTGTGTCTCCGAGTGTCTCAGAGTGTCTCTGTGTCTCTGTGTATCTCTGTAATGTGATGATGGTAAAATAGTCCATCTGAATCCAAATCTCTGTTCTTGGTGTTCTCCACTATGAACGGGTTCAGCTTTAGTCCAGAATCTTCTCAGAACTAAAACACTGTCCTGTATTACCAGACAGCGTCTCCACCTCATGACTGTGAGGGACGTTGTCCTGTTTCATTCACACACGGGACGGTTCTGACACAGAACTCGATCAGAACCGTCTTAAACACTGGACACTAGAGAATAAACGAACCTTTTAATAAATGCTGAACTGAGTCTGTGCGCTTGGAATTTTGTAGTAGATATTGTGTACTATGATGGATGTTTTCTTTCTTCCTGTGTGTGTGTGTGTGTGTGTGTGTGTGTGTGTGTGTGTTGCAGTTTTAACATTGCACTGTGGCCTGTGTGGTCCTTCCTGACTCAGTGACTCTCACTCAGTTTATGGGAGTGGTGATGCTCATCTCTCTGCTGGGATGAGAGTCCTGCTCCACAGGCAAGAACATAGACACACTGTCTCACACTCTCACTCATACACACACACACACACACACACACACAGCACACACACACACACACACACACACACACACACCTACCTGTAAAACACTGTTTAAAAGCTCGTGGTGTTTTTCTAGTGAAACAGAAACCAGTCTGGACAAATATAACATGGTCTTTGAATGATGTGTGTCCTCCCTGTGTGTCCCCTGTGTGTGTGTCCCCTGTGTAACTGGGTTACTATAACCCTGAGAGCTGCTGACAAAACTCCATCAGTGTATCAACAAAGGACCTTTTTCTGCTCTAATGAGGAAGGGATGGACTGAATGCAGGTTTCTCTTTCTTTTCAGAGCGGTTCAGAAGGCTGGAGTCGGAAGGCCTGTCTCTATTTAAACCACGCCTCTGTTATGTCCCTTGTCTCTGAGCTGTGTGTCTAATGTGTTCTGTCCTGATGTAAAAGACCGTGGCGCTATCCAAGCTGCAGACTATGTTCTCAAATAAAAAGATTCTTGGAGAGTTTTTCTATTATTTTCACGCTATCACATCTTTGTTTGAGAATGCTGGCTGATAAATCACATCACAGACACCTGAGGTAAGAGGTTAAAAGCACATTTAGAGTAATTAGAGTCCGGGATCCAAGTTCTTTACAAAGGATTTTTTATTTTTTGCTCTGCCTTTTTGAATTCATAACCAGTTAGTTTTTCTGTCTAAGATCAGATTTGACGCACCTTTTTTTTTTTTTTTTTTTGCCAAAAATCCCAATTCATTTTTTAACATTTTCCATTCTTTCTTTCTCACTCTTCACTTGCCAAGGTGCCTTAAGACGTATATGTAAATGAGCTCTGTCCTGATTGGCTGTAGCAGCCCAACCTGAATCTTTCCTTCTCTCTTCAGCTTGACGGGTAGGGACCGATCTGAATGTCAGGTAAATGTGACCACCTGGTTTTTGAGATGTCACAAAAACTGAATTCAAATGCTTTTTTTTAGCCACTAAATCTGCAGCTGTGGGTCAAAGTGTAGAAACTTCTTTCGTTTAGACACAAAAACAACCTTTCTGATGAAGGTTAGAAGGTTAGAAAGGTTAGAAGGTTAGAAGAAACAGCGGACGTTCTGCTCCCAGCCTTCAGAACAAAGGAAACACGACCAAGACGAACGTAGTGTTTCTTCATTTTGGACCTTGAAAGAGAAGAGGATGGAAGCTGACTGACTGTCAGTGTTTGGTTCCTTGCTCGTGTGGGACAGCGTCCTGCTCAGATTGTCATTAAAAGCACCGAACACGTCCACAAACGGGACCTTTGGTGCTGGAAGCGCCACAGCTGAAACGTCCCACTTCAGGGAGAGTGCGGCCATGTCCTGCCTCCTTCTGGACTGGACTCATCCTGCTTCTCCTTCTTCTTCCCCCGGCAGGTGTGAATCGCTGCTCACACCTGGCCGTCAGCTGCTGGAGTCCAGGCGAGACGTTGGGTCACTGTGATTCAGATCCTCCAGCACGCTACCACAGAATGGAGCCTGAAGTCGCCTCTGAGCCTCCATTGTTCAAGCTTGACTCTAAAGACTGGGGTCATCCTGATTTCGGGAGAGGTGGACTCTGTGGGTCAGACAGAGGGACCTGCCGCTCTGCGGTCTTTTCAGTCTGCGGCTCTCCTGCCTTCACCATAATAGCCCCCTTTGTTAGTCCGTCCCGTATCCGTTTCTCTTCAGGAAATGTTTGTTTAACCCTTAAAGTAGACGGTACTGAGCAGGACTCTGTAACAACAGTGAAACTCTTTTAAAAAAGGGATAACAAAGCAGAGAAGCTTTAACAGCATCAGCTTTCATAAAGAACCTTAGTTTTAGGGGTGTCTACTAATGGTTCTGCAGAGAACAGTCCTTAAAATATTACTTAAAAATTGCACCAAATAGGCTGTCCTAAGTCAGAGAACCTTGTTATTAGAACCAGAGTCATCAATGAACAGCACAACTGTACATCTAAGGTCCCTGAAAGCTGCTCTGAACGTGAAGGTTCTCATGGAGATGCCGCCATCTGCTCAGCTGATCCAAGGCAGGTTTAGGAAGCACCCGAGCTTCAGGATGGTTTATCTGAGACTGTATGAAGGTTGAGCCCTTTGCGCTCATCTCTGAGCCCAAGCTAACTGTTTCGCTCTGGGACTGAGCCTGCCATTACACAAGCCCAGTTGGAGCTGCTGCACGTCACGCAGCTGGCACCTGCAATAAAGGGCCACAGAGTCCGGAGTTTCGACCAGTGAAACTGATCACGCCGCCCGCCCCTTTCCCATCAGACCTCCTCAAAGCCTCAAGCCATTCATCTCGCCTGGGTTTCCAGCAGGGGCTCCCGCGTCGCCGTGGCCTCTGCGCCTTTACGCACCCCGAGACCCAGCTGCCCTGCCCTGCCCTGGGTTCTGCTGGAAGATTCGCCCTCGTTGGCTCGTCACACCCTCCCCCGACACTCCACCCCGCCCGCGCGCGGCTTCAGCGGCGGAAGCTCACACTGGCTCGCGCAGCGGCCGGACGCGCGCAGGTGGAAGCGCGGAGGGCAGAAACCTAATCCACACGCGCTAATCTGAGCCACATACACACACACACACGCGCGCGCGCGCATGCACACATACGCACACACACACACGCGCGCGCGCACACACACACTAAGCTATATAGCTGCTCTCCTCCCGTCTCTCCTCAGGAGCGCGCGCGCCGGACTGGCCACTCATTTGCGCAATAGCGCACCGGAGACTCTGTTGTTTGGTTGTGGACGCCATGGTGGAGCACAGCAGCTTGGACCCGATGTTCCCCAGCAAGTACAGCTCTTCCACCTCATCCACCTCCTCCTCCTCCTCCTCCACGTCCTCCTCGGACCGGGAGAAGCGGCTGCTGCACGCGCTCCGGGGTAGCCTGGCCAAGAAGTACCCGCAGAAGAGCGGTGAGGTTCTGAGCGCGCAGTATGGCATCAACCTGCTGCTCGTGGGCATCTCGCTCATGCTCGCGCTGGCTTACCGAGGTCCCTCCCAGATTGAGGACACTGTGCTGGCCTTCCTCACTGTCCTTATGCTGGTCCAGCTCCTGTGGATGCTCTGCTACATGGTGCAGAGGAAGCAGAGGCGCAGCGTGGCGCCGGAGAGAGATGTGCACGCGGCCACCAGCTGGATCCGAGGTAGTGGGGGTTCCACTCATGGAGCTGAGGCTAGTTGGGTTCTCTTTAGGGCATTTCCAACCTTAGTCTAGTGAGGAACCTACAGAACCACTGTCAGTGAGATGTGTGAGTGAGAGGAACATCCTTGGTTCAGGGAAGTGCAGAAATGAACCCTCCAAGTGTCCGTGGGTTTACAGACCAGGAGGGTTCTCTTTTAACCCATGTGTGGTTTTCATGTAAGCACAGCGTCTGGTGGACCTTCAGCATTGGTGAGATTTTGAATCATTACAGCCATAATATTTATGTGAGAATATTTAACAGATATTTGCCTATTTATCTTAATTATAAGCATATCATAAATGGTTCCAATTGAAGATTTTACAGGGTTCAAAAGGTTCTAGTTTGGAGAACATGGAAACAAATGCATACTTTCGTTACCCTCTAGAACCTTCTGTAGAAATGTGTTAAGGTGAACAGTTCATTTAAAACATCCTCCTTTATTTGTTCACAGAAAATGAACCCAATCAGCAGCTCTAAGGATTCAAATATAAATAATGGTTTAATTTCTTTATTCAAGCTGGGTCCCACAGACCCGAACATCACACAGCGTTTAAATAAGTGGACAGTGGGGACAGACGTGAGAAGAGAAGTAGGAAAACATGAGCGGATTGGTTTGGATTTTGGAGGCGTCAGGTGTAAATGTTACCTTTCTGCTGGTAGTTCCAGCCTCACTGTTCATCATGGCGGCTGCTCAATTAAACACTCTTTCAATTCTGATCTTGACATTCAGCAACTCTAAAATTACAATTTCTGGCAGAAACCATCAGAACTGGAGAAAATCCCAGAACCTCTCCGTCTGTGATCTGGAACACAAATTCCCACAATCCGTCCTGAGAGGACCTTCAGGAAAACCCGCGTGTCTGAAAGCAGAGCCGTGTTCACAGACTGGAGCTTGTGAAACCTTTCAGAGATTCATTTACACTCCAGCCTGCAGCAGCGGCGTTCTACTGGTGAGGGAGTCGCCCCAGATCGGAAGATTCTTGGTTCGATTCCCTCACCAGTAGGTTGCGCTGAGGTACCCTTGAGAAAGGTACCGTCCCCGTCACTGCTCCCTGGGCGCTTTCAGTAGCTGCATGTGTGGGTGAAACGCAGAGGTTGAGTTTCGTTGTATTGTGCTGTGCTGCGTTTCACAATGACGTGAATAGTCACTTTCACTTAAGAGTGCACAGAAATGAATCTATTTGTGGAAATCTGTGAAGATTATTTTCACATTAATGTGTTCAAAGAAAAGTAACATTAAATATTGATCTCAACATTGACCAAAATAATAAGAATAATAAAAATAATATTTTTGCTGTAATCATTGAACAGCCACTCATCATTATTCACTTTCTGGAAATGATCACAATGTCCTCCCTAAACCTGAGACTGGAGGACGTTCTGAGGAGCTTTAGGATGCAAGAATGTGCTTTTTTGAAGAGATGAGACTTCTGTACATTATCACCTCGTTCAGTCAGAGTCTAGACATTTCATCCTCAGATATACTCCAAAATATCACCGCCTCGCTGTGCGCTTAGAGGCAGGTTTGGTCCGTGTAGATAGAGATGGAGAGAATGGGATGTTTTAATCATTAGGAACTGTAATAATCCACTGCAGTCAAAGTGATTTTCAGTTTTTCTGGATAAACACGAGATCCAGAACTTCTGGAAGCAGCTTTCTCTCAACTGTGATTAATTACAGAAACTTCTTCAGAAACTTTTCATATTCAGTTCAGCAGCACAGGGATCACATCTCTCCTGACCAGAGCTCTTCTCCATGACCCTATTTTTGAAGGATATAGTGATTTTCCATAGGAGATCCAGGTTTGGCTCCCTTAATAACTCTTCAGTGGTTGGTTTTTCAGAGAACAAAGTTTCTAAAACGTTGAATTATTTTCTTATAAGGGGGCGTTTCCTTACATTTCGTTATTTCCTGAATCATCTTCTCACATATTCCCATAGGTGGCTCTTCTGCTTTATGTATCAAAGAACTCCTTCTGGAACCTTTTTCAAGAGCAAAGTGGACACTAAGATGGGCAGAGCGCTAGGCTGGGCACTGAGTTCTGCCCTGTGGAGCTGGTGTGGGTGTAAATTTGGGAGCTGATGGTTTTTGGGCTTGATCTTGTCCCCTGTGCAGGTGGCCTCACCATGCTGGCCCTGCTGTCCCTCATCATGGACGCGTTCCGCATTGGCAGCTTTGTGGGGTATCAGGCCTGTGTCTCCTCCATGCTGGGGATCTATCCATCCATCCACGCTCTTCACACCATGACACAGGTAAGGTTCCTTCACGACCACAGCGCCTAACATCTTAAGTTTACATTTTCGAATCAGAAATTCATCCATGTCTATAATCGGATTTTAGGGAACACTAGAGTCTGGCTGATTATTGAATTCTGGTTTGGGTGGTCTGGGAACAATGACTGCTCTGTTCCTCCAGCATTAACAACCCTGCACTGTCCCCGAGTGTAGATCAATCGGACCCACATCCATCTATTGCTTTTGGCCCTGAGCTCTGCATGTGCAGGAACCATCTCCATGTTTTCCTCTTTTGCAGGTGTACTTTCTGTGGTTCCACATTAAGGATGTCATCAAGAGATATGAGACCTGTGAAAGGTATGAGCTGAAGCACAGCAACAAGCCAGCTGTTTGGAAAAACAGAGAAATCTTTACTTTCCTCCTCAACTCACCCAGACAAAGCTGTTACTGCAAATTAATATTGAAGTAAAAAGAGTCCAGAGGCAAACCTCAGGAGGTGCCCTAGTGGGGGGTCTGCTGGAGAACTTCATCCATCCAGCATCTAAAAGTCTGCTAGACTCTGAGACCTCTCTATTAGGGACCTTCTGGTCCAGTTGAAAAGATGAAGAAGTTTAGATGTTCAGAGAAATATGATGATCCCTGAAAACTGAACATTTGGGTTAATCTTGCAAACCCAGATGGCACTGGTTTCATACCAGATCATCATCACAAACTCATCAAACCTTCTGCCAAAAATTTTGCAGAAGCAGTTTGTTTGTCACGGTTTAACAAGAACAGCCTGCAGGGAACTGTGTCCCTCATACACGGCAGGACTGAGACATGAAATAAATGTGAAGATGAATGTAGAGATGTAACCTTTTCTGCAATGTAACTGAAATGTCACCAGAAATATAAATAGATATTTAATGCAGAGGAGCCTGTTTCTGTTTACAAAGATTTCATACCATTTCCATTACCATACCAGAACATTCAATGATTTGAGTTTACAGAAAAATGTTAAATCCAGAAGAATAAAGGAAAAATAAATAATGAGACATATTCTGCTTCACAGTAAATAAAGGATGTTTATTCTTGGCATAAAATCGGTTTACATGCTTCAAACTTTCAAAAAGTCCTTTATTTTCTAATACAGTACATCTTTTTCAGTCCTGTTTTTTATCCTCAGCCTGAAGCTCTGTTAGAACTCCAGTGTCTGTAAGGCCCTCCCCCGTCAAACCCAGTGTGTCTTTTCACTCCACGAGCTGTAAACAAACACTTTCACATATAAACCTTAACAAACTCAATCAGAAATGCCCTCACAGTTCTAGATAAAAGCACAGCCGATCATCGGAACCACCAGGACAAAATTACCAGAGGCTGAAGATGGTCTAAAACTAGAACCAGTAAAATACTCCATTTATCTAATGATCACCAAGTGAGACCTGCTCCGTCTAACAACAGAAAGCACCATGAAAATCTTGCTTCGGGCTGCCTGCAGGGGGTGGGACTGTGGTCAGTGCACGGGGGCATAGCCCAGTGATAGGGGGTGGGTCCAGGGTGACTCATGACATCATTAAGTTCAATAAGTACGGCTCACACAGCAACCCAAGTGTCAAAGACGAAAGAGACAAAAACCGAACAGCAACTTTGCTCTGTTTTTGTTGATGAACATAAAACACTGTGGAAAATTTAAAGGATCATAATAGGTCCTCTTTCAAATTTTAGGCTGCTGTAAGATGGAAGCTAGTTGGTAGGTATGTGATGACTGTGCCAGCATGTGTCCTGCAGGGTTCTTGCTGGGTTCAGTGTGAAGAACATTGTGTTGTTGTGTTATCTGTTTTGTAGGTTTGGTGTTATCCACGCCGTGTTCACCAACCTTCTGCTCTGGAGTAACGGAGTGATGACTGAGGCAGAACACACTCTCAACGACCACAAGAGACGACTCGCGGCCCTTGGGTATTTCAACTTCACCGTGGGTAAGTCTTGAGTGTGTGTTTGAAAGAGGAAAGGTACTGTGTGTGTCTCCCTGTTGATCATGAAGTGGACAATGGTCCCCTTGAGGTTTAGAGCGAGTCCCTTGAGCGGGGGTGGGTGCAGGTAATCCAGGATTTGGTCCAGGCTAAGGTTTCAGACAGCAAATACACACTTGTCCACTTGCCCCTTCCCCCATCGCCAGCACTCCTTTACCCCACTTGCTAAGCCTGGACGATGCCCCGTTTCCCCCAGCTGTTCTTACAGTAACTCATACTCCACAGACCCCTGTACTCATATCCACCAGCATGACTCGCCTCCGGTTTTGGCACAACTCTCAATAAAATCTGATTACTCTTATGAATGACACCAAAGCTGATGTCTTTTTCATGGATTTATTTGCCCCTGACTGTCTGTCCTGTCCTGGTGCAGGGCAGAACAAGCAGGTGAACATTACAGGCCATGAGAAACGATCCACATTACGAGGAGTTCAGAGTTCAGTGTTGACCCAACAATGACCCAAATAAAACACTGAAGAACATTTGATTCATAGTGTCTCAAGAAACATGGAACTATAACAAACAACTTTACACCAGGAAAAACTGAACCTACAAAATGCCCAGTTGGGGACAGTTGCAGAGACAAGGAGCAGAGTGGACAACGGATTCGCAATAAGCCAAGTCAGGATACAGGATTAGGGACAGGGAAAGGAGTGGACCAAATGGACTAACCCAAACAGTGGGCTGAGCAGGAACAAAAATCAGGAAGTGGAAAAGAAGTGACAGGAGTGATGTGTCAGGTACAGAGACAAGACCTGGGGCAGAGAACCAAGCCTTCTGAAGAGCAAGTCTGGAACTGAACGAGAAGGTGACTCAGCAGCCTACTGGGTTCTACAACTCCATCCAGTGGCAGGGACAGAAAGTGAATAGAGGAAGCTAGAACAGGGACAGGAGGAACCTGCATGGGAAGCAGAGAGCAAGCTGGTTGGCTAAATATGCACCAGATGGGGGTAATTACTGTGGCTTAAAGGACGTTGGCACAGGGATAGTGTCCAGAAATCCAAAGGCATATTAAAATCTGAGCAATGTTGAAAACGTCTCCGTTTTCATCCGTTAAACAGACTACAGTCTCAAAAAACAACGTTTAAAAACGTGTGGGGTGAATCCTCTGACTAACCCCTTCCCCTTCCTTCATTTTAGAGCCCGAGGTGCCCAGCTGCAACTGCACAACAAACGCCTGCTCCATGTTCAGCAGCGGCCTGTACTACCTCTGCCCCTTCAACATTGAGTACCACATCTTTGTCTCAGCTCTCCTCTTCGTCATGTGGAAGAACATTGGTCGCAACCTGGACCAACAGACCAACCAGAAGCATGCTTCAACAGGTGGCTTGTGCCTGCTGCTGGGGCCCATGTTAGGCCTGCTTGCCCTGGCCAGCTCCATCACCGTGTTGATCATCTACATCATCCATGTGGAGGAGTCTGTGGAGGCCCGTGAAGCGGCCATCTCCATGTTCTACTTCTTCGGCATTGTGATCCTGGCGTGCATGAGCCTGGCTGGAGCCATTGGGCTTCTGATCTACCGTGTGGAAGACTGGCCTATGGACACGGCGCCCAACCCAGCAAGGACACTGGATGCCAAGTTGCTGCTCGGTTCATCAGTGGGATCATGGCTTTTGTGCTGGTGCAGCGTATTTGCAGTGGCCAGGGCTGAAAGTTCCCCCTCCTACCGCTGGACCAATCTAACCTATGCACTGCTCCTAGTCTTCGAGAAGTGCGTGCAGAACCTATTTGTTGTTGAGTCCCTGTACCGTAGGCGCCGGGAGCCCGGTGAATGCCCAGCACACAGCACCACCCCCAATGAAATCTTCTCAGTTACAACACCTCCGTATGATGGCATCGTCAACCAAGCATTTGAGACTTCAGACAAAATCCCAGAGGTGCAGGAGAGCAGCAAGTCTGATAAACAGGAATACAACAAGAAGGCCCAAGATACGTCCCTTGCTGTTGCAGTCGAGGACACACCCAGCAAGAAGAGGCAGGTCCTGAAGAATATTGCCATCTTCCTGTTCATGTGCAACATTTCGGTGAGAGCTTTTATTATTTCCAGGGTCACTTGTCTTTGGGAATCTGGAAACTTCTGTCATCTCTGGACTTCTAAAAACCTCCAGATACTGGGGGGGGTGGTCTCTGAAAATGAACTTTTAGAAAAGATGATTTACATTTGCAGCATTTAGCAGATGTTCAGAAGCGGAGCGACCTCCAACTCCCGATCACAGGGACAGTCTCCCTGGAGCAATTCCTGGTTATGGGTCTTGCTCAGGAACCCAATGGTGGTAGTCCTGGGAACCTGTGATCTCTTGATCCATAGGCGAGTATCCTACCACTAGACCACCACCACGATGATGGTATGGTGCTCATTGGACCTAGTGAGTAAGATGCATGTTAAAATGCAAAGTATTTTTGACAAATCTGAAGTAAAATTTTAAGCATGGACTCTGAACTAAAGAGAAGTATCATCATTAAAGATCATTCATTAAAGACATGGCATGGATGATTAAACCTATTCAAAATCACATTGATCATATGTCAGTGGCTAAGTTAGCTATCTAGGAGGAGTGGTTGCCCAAAAGCCACAGCTAGATCATCATCCTGATGATCATCTACCTGCCCTGTTCTAAAGGAGAACAATGCCTCTGTATCCGTTCCACCCACCTCATTGTTAAGATTCATTGTTAAAATGTGAGGCTTCACACCTTTTCAACAGCTTTGACCTTTCAGTGCTGTTAGTAGAGCAGCCTCTGTACACGGCCCGCTAACGCTGACGGGAAGCCCTCCTTTCTGGATGAAGTACTCCAAAGATTCAAATTTACAAGGAACACTCCATAATCAGCATGCCAGACTCATAGGTGTGTTGGAATTTGCAACAGCAGCCAGCTTTTTACAATTACTCATCTCGAGAATGGAGACTGCAACTGAATTTTAAAATTATTTTCTTTATTTTTTATATGTTTTATCCTTTTCAATAGCACAATACAACTCCGGCCATTAGGGGGCTCCTGTTTCCTGCTAACCCTAACCCAGTGATAATCAGTGAGACTCTGTTCACATAAACTTGTACTTAATTTGTGTGTGTGTGTGTGTGTGTGTGTGTGTGTGTGTGTGTGTGATTATGTTCTTGCAGCTGTGGATCCTGCCTGCGTTCGGCTGTCGGCCGCAGTTTGACAACGGCCTGGAGGAGGCGTCCTTTGGGTTCTCCATCTGGTGCACGGTTCTGAACTTTGCCCTTCCCATGAGCCTTTTCTATCGCATGCACTCTGTGGCCGCCCTCTTTGAAGTTTTCAGAAAGATCTGAGTGTATGCAAGGGTTTAACATCTGCTGTGGTTCACACTGACTCTGTGTGTGTGTGTGTGTGTGTGTCTGCATCCAGAGTTGGTGAGGAGGTCTTCTCCATAAGTTCTCAAAACTGCACTTTTCTTCTACCCACTCCGACTGGACGGAAGGAAAACATCTTTGCCTTCTCTTCACTGTGATTGGGCAGAAGACAGAGCCGTTTACTTTCCCTTCATTGTGATTGGACAGACTATGGTTCTCACATGGTGCTGTTGTTGTGGCTCTACAGGAACCCACACTCTTCATGAAGCGAAGCAGCAGCTTCACAGTGCCTTCTCCCCAACACTCTTCACTGCTGTTTGGGTTTCATTTCTGCTTTTAGCACCTCCGGGTTACAGTTGAGTTATTTATTGTTGGTTCTGAGACTAACACACACTTCAGGTTCTCCACGTTCTAGACGCTAATGTCCTTTAGCGCTGCACAATATTGACACTTCAGGAGTTTTGGGGTTAAAGCACTGCATATGCATTTGAGAATCAATCATGTGACCTGGTCGTTCTGGGTTAGGGTTCAGTTTGGACAGGATTCTGTGTGAATCGGGTTTCGTTTTTCAATTTGAACCAGAATGAAGTTTGGCACAGAATTTGGAATGAGTCAGGATTTTGGGTCAGGTTTGGGTCAGGTTTAAGTTAAATCAGGATTGGCTTTGGTCTGGTATTCAGATTAGACTAGGATTAAGTTTGGACCAGGGTTCAATGTGAGTCATGATTCAGATTGGACCAGGATATTGAGTCAGGACTCAGTCAGGACTTAGTCTGGGTCTGATTCAGGATTCGGTTTGGGCCAGAATCATTCAATTCAGTAAATTCTCCCTTCTGTCTGAGTCAGTGATTCTTTTGGGCCATTTTCAGTCTGAGTTGGGATTTAAACTAAATTGAGAATCAGTTATACTCGGTGTGAACGACTTTATTATTGAGTTTAGTCCTTGGGTTCATATTAATCTTTATGTCAGAACTGAGCTGTGATTGGTCAGAAGGATTAACAAACAAGCAGCCCGAGTTCCCACAAATCATCTGTTAATGGTCAAATAAAAAAACAGCAGATCTGACGAAAGACAAGCAGAGCATCACCCTGAGAAGTGAGAGTGTTGAAGAGGAGTGGGTCAATAATCTGATCAATTCTGTGATCCATATTGGCTTGGACCTCCTGACAGATCCCTCACGTCCCTCACCTGTCCTTCACCGTGAGGGGACAACGGGCACGGCGCTATAAACAAAGAGATATTAGTTAACGTGTTGCTCTTTCTCACCTGCATTAACGTTCCACCCTGTCCTCCTGCAGTTGTCCACTTTAAGTGCGCGCTAAATTGCACGCTCACCGAGATGTTTTTGGAATCGCTGTCCTCGTTAAAGACGTTTTTATTTATTTGCACCCTCTGTTAATGTTAATCTTAATTCTGCACGCACTCTTCATGTTCCTGCTTCTTACAGTAGATGATGCTGCTTTTTTCCCGCAGCGATGAACAGATGTATTCCTAAGCTTTGATGTCCCACCACAGGCCTCTGCTGGGACTGCCATAGAGGTGGAACCCTGTTCTTTTGGTATGGATCATGTTCTCGATACCAGCAGCGCTAAAGACTTGAATTCCTCTGTTGAGAGTCCAGAGCCATACATACAGCACAGCACGCAAAAAAACGTTTTCTGATCTCGATATGTGTCACAAAGGGCTTCAGAGCTTGTGTGCTGTTCCTGTTTTTGATTTTTAGAGGGTCTGGTGGACCCTCAGCACGAATCAGATTTTATAATCATTACAGCCTGAAAAGAATCTGTAAGAATATTAACATTTCATGTTTAATGTTTGTTCATTTTATCTCAATTATAAGCAACAAATATGTTCTATATGGTTAATATTTGCCATTTGACACCGTCAGAACTGAGAAATCGTACGACTGGGTAGGTAGAGTCCGCCCTGGTCCTCGGATCCAGAGGACCAGAACCTCCTGTATGTAATATAAATGTGTTGAAGAACGAACAGTGTGTCCTTCTTGAAAAGCTTTCTATGTTCTTCCCAAAACTGAGGCAAAGATGAGTCTGAAGCCTTTTTTCGGCAAATAGTGACCCGAACATCACACAAGGGTTAATGAGTTTCCTGGAGTGTTTGAGCAGAACCTGCAGAGCAAAAAGCAGAACGATTGATTTCTGGTATTGAGTTTGGTCAATAAAAGTGATCGGGCTTTTTGTTTACAGTGATCACTTCCAAACTCCTCAGAGATTCTCTCCATGCCTTGTGCTCCAGTTTAGGATCCACACTTCCATCTTTTGCTGGGATTCAGTTTGGGCCGAAATGTCAGGTTCTTCTGTTGGTTCAGTTTGAGACCGTGTTACTGTTTGGGCTGGGAGTCTGATTGCCAGGAATTCAGTTTGGGACTAGGTTCTGTCTAGGACCGAGTTCCGTTTGGGACAGAGTTCTGGACGGGGCTCATTTGTGCTCCTACAGACTGATTTCACCTCAAACACTGAATCTGTGGTTCTGTTTTCCACTTCACTGAAGACTCTCGGTACCACGCTGTTACAAACACTCGCTTTTGTTATTGCAAAACCTTGTATCTCCAAAAAAAAAATAATAAAAAAACACTCTGAGCATTAATATGTGTTCAAAATTTTGTTCTGTTTTTTGGAGCGTTTCTTTTGGCCTGTTTCTCGCGGATTGGAAACTCAATGTCAGTGAAAGTTGGTTTTTTGGGGTTTCACGTTACATGTTCGATCTCACACACCTGTGTTCACCTGCAGGCGTGGTCCTTGTTTTTTCCAGACTTCTTGTTGCCATGTTGTGTACATTTCCGCCAAAAAGCGCTCAAAAGAAATCCGATGCATGTTTTGAGAACTTTCTACTTTGGCCTTTTAAACAACGACCTCTTTGACACTTTATCCAGCCGGTGCTTCGGCACAAACAGTCCCTAAAGGTGCGCTCGGATTGCATTCTGGCATATTTGCATAATAACCTGACACAATAACTTAATCATGGCCCAGACGTTTCTACAGACCAGATCACGCAGCCCTTTCTCACCTCCATCAGAGCTTTTAAATCCACACCTCAGATTACAGCCTGCTTTTGTCAGGTTCCTCTTTGTTTTTACAGGAGTTCTTTCACATGCTGGACCTGCTCCAGGTGCTCCACAGCCTCTTTCTCTGGGACTGGGCCAGAGTTCTGTTTGTGCCTGGGCCAAGTTTGAGTTCAGATTGGATTTGGGCCATGATTTCAGTTGGGCTTCAGTTTGGGATGGAGTTCAAGTGGAACCAGCATTAAGGCTGGGCTGGAGGTCACCTTACAGCAAGATTAAGTCTGGGCCTGGATTCAGTTTGAGTCAGAGCTCAGTCGGAGTCAGGGTTTAATTCTGGCCAGATCTCAGGCTGAGATGAGAATTACTTTGGGTCAAAACATAGAACATAGTCTGAGTCCAGGAACAGTCTGGGCCAGAGCTGACACACACACACCAGCAGGTGGCAGACATATCCAGTACCTGGGGAGCAGTGATGGGGAAGATACCTTGACCTTCTGGTCTGGGATTCAAACCCATAATCTTCTGTTCCTGGGACAAAGTCCCTAAAGACTAGGACACCAGGGGACCCCTGAATTCTGTAAACAGAAGTCTGTTAGCAGGCTGAGGGTCACTTTCCCTAAGGTGTGTGTGCGCGCGCGCGCGCGTGTGTGTGTGTGCGTGTGTGTGCGTTTGTAGTTATATACTCTCCTCGGCCACTAGAGGGCGCCAGATGCTTAATTTGTCCCTCTCCGGTCTGTCCCAGTTCTGAACACGTTCTCAGTAACAGCCCGTTCAGTACTGAAAAAAGTGAAATTTCCCGGCACCCCTCCTTCAGATCTTCATGAAGGTGATCAGATTTGTGGGTGTGGTTTAGGACACAGTAGGACTGACTGTCAGATACCACTATACTCCATCTGATCCTGATCTTTTCATCCGGATCAGTTGATCCTGATTAATTAATCCTCATCAGTTCATCTTGATCAATTTAACCACATCAGTTAATCCTGATAAATTCATTCTGATCATGATCTGAATTTATATTCATTTAAACCTTAATCC
>CM029384.1:24428803-24445549 GCA_017165825.1 Hepsetus odoe
ATCCCACACACACACACACACACACCCACCCACCCATCCCACACACACACACATAACACACCCACACACACACAATGCAAACCCACCCACACAACACACACCTAGACAGTCTGTAAACTGTGGTTTGTGCGTGACCGGAGGGTCTAATGAGCAGAGAAAGTGTCCAGTGCACCCAAATCCCAGATTAACCCAGATGAAGGTCGTAAATCCCCAAACTGCCCTGATTAACGTTCACCTCCCGACTAATGATCTCAGTCAGATCAGCTGCAGAACACAGAGTGAGCAGATGGAACGGGACAACAGTGAGACCAACTATGTTATACGGGTTGGAAACGGTAGTGAGATCAGTTGTGTTATGCGGGTTGGAGACGGAAGTAAGACCAGGTGTGTTACTCGGGTTGGAGATGGCAGTGAGACCAGCTATGTTATACAGGCTGGAGATGGTAATGAGACCAGCTATCTTATACATGTTGGAGATGGTTGTGAGACCAGCTATGCTATAGAGAGGCTGGAGACAGTATTGAGACAGAATAAGGAGATGGAACAGGACAGCAGTGAGACCAGCTATGTTATTCGAGCTGGAGACAGTAGTGAGACCAGTTGAGTAACACGGGTTGGAGACAGTAGTGAGACCAGTTGTCTTATATGGGTTGGAGACAGTATTGAGACAAAGTAAGGAGAGGGAACAGGACCGCAGTGAGACCAGCTATGTTATACGGGTTAGAGACAGTAGTGAGACCAGCTATATTATACAGGCTGGAGACAGTATTGAGGCAGAGTCAGGAGATGGAACAAGACAGCAGTGAGACCAGCTATGTTATACGAGCTAGAGACAGTAGTGAGACCAGCTGAGTTACAAGGGTTTGAGATGGTAGTGGGACCAGCTATGTTATACGGGTTGGAGACGGTAGTGAGACCAGTTGTCTTATACAGATTGGAGACAGTATTGAGACAGAGTAAGGAGATAGAACAGGACGGCAGTGAGACCAGCTATGTTATACGAGCTGAAGACAATAGTGAGACCAGTTGAGTAACACGGGTTGGAGACGGCAGTGAGACCAGTTGTATTATACAGGTTAGAGACAGAAAATAGACTAGTTGAGTTACATGGGTTGGAGATGGTAGTGAGACCAGCTATGTTATATGGGTTGGAGACAGTATTGAGACAGAGAAAGGAGAGGGAACAGGACCGCAGTGAGACCAGCTATGTTATACAGGTTGGAGACAGAAGAAACAGCAGCAGTTTTGTGTCCAGTCTTTTTATAGCTTGTTTTAGTCTGAAACTCCCAGGTGAGTCTCCTGGAAGAAAAAGCTTCAGAAAGCAGGTCACACAGCAGATCCATCTCAGCTGCAGATTCCTGCTGAGTCTGATGTTCTTGCAGACAAATAAGGATATTTTGCTCCTCCACTGAGGAGTTGATTAACTCTTCATTCTCTGGTGATGTAAATGAAGCGAGTGAGATATTTCCCAAGACTCACGGTGTAACGGTGGCGGGGTGGTGGGGTGCCGGGGTGCCGGAAGGACGCCAGTGCAGAGCCAGGGGATCGGAACGTAGTTTTATTATCCAGATATCCGCTTCCGGTCTCTGGCCTTTTCGCTTTCCATGACTTTTGTTTCATAAACCAAGGTGGGGAGTTTTTCATCTCTTTCATGCAAATGTACAGGCCACAGGTTCTGAGGAGACTGATAGCAGGGACGTGTTATGGGTACGGAGTCGGGAAACAGTGCAACCGGCAAGGCGTGTTTTCACTCTGGAACTTTCAGGTGCTGATTGGTACCTAGACGTAATGTTGTGCCAACTGGGATGATATTCACATGGGCATGTAGCAGGAGGTTTGGGGGAAGAACAGCTGGTGCAAAGACTCTTTTGGGGGCACTGACAGCAATAAAGGAAAGGTATCCTCCCACTGCTGCAGTGAACGCTGTTGCTCTCCTCTGGCACTGCTGGCTTCTGGGAGGCCGGGGTGACTGTGTGCTTTTATCTCTGAGAGGCATGGTAACTCGTGCTTTGTTTGTACTGACCTCACCCTTGGCAACCTTGGTTGCTCCTCTCCGCTGAGTAGGAGGGGGTTTGACTAATTCCGGAGCCTCTGATATTTGTGGATCCCCCACAGGCACATCAGGTTGGGCTGTTGGATTGTCACCATCAGTAGCTTCCACAAAGCATCTGGAGCACTCCTCCTCTGGATCATTCTCTGAAAGGCTAAGGTCAAGGGAATTGAGTACCTCTGAGGAACTAGACTCAATTTCTGTGACTTTACTTACAGAATGCACTGAAACAAGGGAAGAGATCCATGAAGGGCAGTCTGTTCCAGAGATGATGCCTGAGGGAACCGGTGGAAGTGGTTTCTGATGAGCCAGACTGGGAGTCAAATTCCTTGATGTGGTTGTCTGGTTCTGTGTCAGTTCCAGCAATGTGTATGGGTATGTTCAGAACAGGTTCACTAAGAAGTCCTTGCCTGGTTGGCCAATAGGTTTTAGCGGAGAGCAGGGGTTTCTGAACAATCCTAGCTTTCCTTCTTGATACGGGGAATGTGGAGAGGAAATAATCCTGAAACTTAATTTCTGGGTCTTCTCTGTTGTGATACAAGTTTATATTCTCACCTGAAGGATCTGTGGACAGGATCTCCACCAGAGGCTTTCTCTGCCAGTGTTCCAAAGCAGAAATCAATGCGGGTGATTTCAGAAGAGACCTAACCGTTACAGGGAGCTCGGTCAAGGAGCTGGCGGTATGGAAACGCCCTGTCCTCCCTGACTCATCATGGGGGTCCCGTGAGGAATGGTCCGACTCACTGGAAAGCCTTGGCCTGAAAGGGTCTGAAAGAGAGCTAAACACAGATGAATCTTTGTGGTTCATAGAAGAGTCCCTCTTGGCCCTGTGACACTCTGCTCCATGTACCTGCAGGGTGAGCCTCACGGAGTCCAGGTTCTCATAACCACAGGGCATTCTTAGTTTCTTGTCCAAAATCAAACATATAAAACCTGCCCTCCTTGACCGTACTCTCTGGGTGGGTCCTGCAGATCAGTGGGTTTTCTGGTTTCCCTCCTGGCTTTTTCCAGTTCTGTCTGCAGAGCGGCATTGTTGCCTTGCACCTGCTTCAGCTCCTGCATGAGTCCACTGACCTCTACTCGAAGCTCACCATGGGCTTGAACTAAAACCTCTCTCTCCCTTTCCATAGGTGCAAGGTCACTCTGGCAAAGAGACAAGAGTCCTTTGGTCTCCTCAAGCTGAGAACGCAGAGTGGTGAGCTCCTCTTCGTGTTTCAGTCTTTCATGGGTGGCTGAGCTGGTTATCTGCAGAACAGAGGTCTTGCTTTCTGCCAGCTGTTGGTTGAGCCTCGCCAGCAATTCCCTCTGCTGTTTGATCTGATCTTCTCGTAGGTGAATGTCTGCGAGAAGTGCACTGTGCTTCAAGTTGGCCTGTCTGAGTCTTTCTGACTCAGCCCTGAAGTCCTCCTGGGTGCTGTTCAAGTTTTCGGTTAGCCAAAGTATCTGTTCCCTGAGATCCTTACAGACTTTCTCCTGTTCTAGGTACCTAGCCTGCTTTTCCTGAGGTTCCCCATTTATTGTAGCTAGTTCCTCCTGAAGGGAATGTACTTGAAACTGGTGGCTCACCTGCAGCTGGTGTTTCACAGCCTGAAGAGAGGCGTTTTCATCCTCCAATTTCTTACACTTTGTTTTCAGGGTGTCCAGATCCTGGTTCCGTGTACAGATTACTTGATCCCTGGTGAGGAGCTCAGCCTCCATTTCCTGGAGCTGCTCAACTAAAACGTTTTTGTTCTGTCTTTCTGCGCCCAGAACAGACAGCCAGACCTTCTGAGATTCCTGTAGTTCATGTTCTAATTTCTGAATTCTCGAGGTTAATTCTCTTACCTGAAACTTTTTTCTTTGTTTCCGTGGCGTATCCACCATTTTTTCGCCGCGTTTCACATAGGGCGGGGCCTCCGCGGGCGGACCGCTGTGTTGGCTGCACGACGCTGTCTCCAAGGATGGACTGCTGTGTTTGCTGCACGGCGCTGTCTCCGCGGACGGACCGCTGTGTGTGCTGCACGGCGCTGTCTCCGCGGACGGACCGCTGTGTTGGCTGCACGACGCTGTCTCCGCGGATGGACTGCTGTGTTTGCTGCACGGCGCTGTCTCCACGGACGGACTGCTGTGTTGGCTGCACGGCGCTGTCTCCGCGGACGGACCGCTGTGTGTGCTGCACGGCGCTGTCTCCGTGGACGGACCGCTGTGTTTGCTGCACGGCGCTGTCTCCGCGGACGGACTGCTGTGTTGGCTGCACGGCGCTGTCTCCGCGGATGGGGCGCTGTGTGTGCTGCACGGTGCTGTCTCCGCGGACGGACTGCTGTATTTGCTGCACGGCACTGTCTCCGCGGACGGGGCGCTGTGAGTGGTGCATGGCGCTGTCTCCGCAGACGGACCGCTGTGACTGGTGCACAGCACTGTCTCCGCGGACAGACCGCTGTGATCGGTGAAGGAGGCGGGTTCCGCCAATACCCAGCGTTGTGGTTGGTGGAGAGCAGGAGCCGGTAAAGAAAGGGGCGCGATCGAAGCCTCTTCCTCGAGGGATCGCCCCACTAACATTACCTCCACGACGGCTTGTACAGCCTGCTCTGTGCGGCCGTACTCCTCCAGCCGTTCTAGGAACTCCAGCAAGGGAGCAAACTGGATCGAACGACTCAGCAGGTCCAGGCGTCGCGAGAGCTCAGCTTACTTCACCGCTTTGCTCGCAACGCCCCGGCTGCCACAGTGGCAGCACTGCTCGGAGGTCCTCAATCTGGGTTCCCAGAGCTCGCTCTTGCTCCTCCAGCCGCTTCTCAACGCTCCTCACATCCCGGTTTTGGCGGCTCCTTTCTGTTACGGTGGCGGGGTGCCGGAAGGACGCCAGTGCAGAGCCAGGGGTTCGGAACGTAGTTTTATTATCCAGATATACAAAAAAACAGAAGCAAGGACTGCAGTTCTAATCAAAAACCAAGAACCGAGGAACTGCAGTCTAAATCAAGATACCAAGTCACTAAACACTAAGACCACAACCAAATACCACCATTGCACGTAGGCTTAGCCTAACTAATGAGCCGTGCTCTGCTCTGACTTAAATGCTTAAATAGTCAGCCCCAATGAGGCACACCTGTGCCTATATGAGCTCAGGTGTGCTCAGTCAGAACAGAGCGCCCTCTAGCATGCCCAAAACACCTCACACGTGCCAGAAACACCACATATGTGACACACGGCTCCTTCAAAGATCACAACGTCCTCAGCAGTGGACATGTGGAATAAGATGGGCAGATGAACAAATACGAACAAAGCTTTAGAAACGATGGTGCAGGAGTTCACAGCATTTGGTCGCCAGGAATGAAATCAGTGTAAAAAAAGTGTAAATTACGCCTGCGAGACCTTCAAGAACAGCTACATGATGTGATGTTCCTCTGCAGTGATGAAAATAGACTTTTGTCCCTCGCCCCCTCACCGTGGAAGCACAGCTGTCTCCAGTCTGTTCAATGTCCACATGGGGGATTCAGTCCTACAGAGCAAAACAAATCTGCCTATAAAAAACCTGAGCTTTTTCTGTGTGTTCCACACACAGGAGACAAGAGAGACAGAATCATCTTCAGCATCATGTGTGTCCCAACAACTTCATGCAGGAGAGCAGATCATCTCTTCCCAGATCGACTACTTTTTGGGCAAAACATCCTCAGCAATAGTTCAGATAAAGTCCAGACTATGAGTGTGTCCCTCGACACCTAAAATCCCTCAGTGTGTCAGTCACAGGACTCGTCTCTTAAAACGTCTTTAGGTTCCGTCACTGAAAAGGTCCTCGATTCAAACCGGATCATTTTACAGTCAGGAGGCTGAAATTTGTGAAGAACCTTAAATGAGTAAAAAAATAATTTGCTTGTTCGGATTTGCCAAACGCACCTTTGTAAAGTCGTGCAAAGACACACTCGCGTGCTGGAGCGTTGTCACGATGTGGTGTTGTGGGCTGGACGCCAACGCAGAGCCGAGAGCTTCGTACTCGACTTTATTGACTGATAACGTGCACGGAACTCAAAACCAAACATATTAAACATAACAAGTGTAGAACATGACATGAATAATCACAAACGTGCGCACACAGAAAGACCAGCGCCCTGCTCTGATTCGCTGGGGCTTATAACGCCAGCCCCGATGAGGCACACCTGGCACCCAAGCCCAGGTGTGCACAATCAGAGCACGGCGCCCTCTACTGGCGCAGGACCGTTACAAGCGTGTAGTCATGCGAGCGACCCCTAGATTGCACATCGATTCTGGAAAAATGTGCCTATTCGGCTCTTTTTGAGATCAATTCTTCTATTAAGAGGAAAACCTTGAGCACAAGATCAACCCACAACATCACGATCCCCTTAAAGAGGAGAAAAACATCGGCTGGTGTTCAATAAACACTAGGACGCTGCAAATGGACAGCAATGGTAAATATGGGAAGCGAGTCGTCTGCATTGAAAGGATTAAATACGAATCTTCTTCATCTAAAATTCATTCATTCATTTCCGTTTTCAGGGAAGGATTAATCCGTCTCTCTGGACCGTTTCAATTTTCCTCCGTCATGCGCAAAGGACAGACCAGGACATGAACTTGAGTGTTAAACGAGATGTTCCGGCCTACGGAAGGGTCACTCCAGTTGCCTAGTAACCTCAAAAGCTACAGCTAGTGCCAGGATGATCAATAACAAACCAGCGCTCCGAAAAAGGAGAAATACAGATTAATGAAAGATTTCTGTTTATTTATTTAAAGAAAGGCAATTCAGCAGAAAAGATCAATGATTCTCGAGATACTGTTGAAGCTGTAAAGGATGCTCAAGTCGCATCCTCCGTATCCATGGCAACAGAGGCTGTGACTCTCTGTCCTCGTTTTTAAAGGGACTTCATATCGGGAATGCCCAGTTGCACTGAACGTATCCCACAATGCACCTGAAAAAGCAGGGTACAACCTACATCAGCTGATCTCTAAAGACTGGGACACCGCTGCCTCTTCCTCTGGAAGAGAAACATTAAGAAATGAGAGGATCACCTGATCCATCTTACTGGACAGAAGATCACTTCAGCTAAGAAGAGACAAGACAATACACATCCGAGAGGACAGAAGAGAAGGTAGGACAAAAGACAGGACAGACAGGGTGCAGACAGAAACCCAAATCAACAGAAGGGAAAATGTGCAACCTCTTATAATGTGTGTGTGTGTGTGTGTGTGTGTCCAGTTTCACCTCTGCAGTTATAGTGGGAGGAGGTTTGGATTTTAGCATCTCATCAGAAATGAAACTTGAACTTCAAAGAGAAAACAGGAAACTTCAGAAGCTCCTCTTCACTTTTTCACTAAGAAGAAACATTCTGCTGATTGTGCTGCTCAGACACGATGTTCAGACACAATGTTCAGAATATGAAACACACACACAGTGAATCAGACCCTCAGATAAATGAGACAGGAAAGGACATCTGTATCAACATCTAAAGCCACCACTGATCTTCCATCCCGTCTCCAGAACTGGACCTGAAGCACATTAAACAGATCTAAGCAGTAAACAGTCGAAACACTCAATGAAGCACTGAACCGGGACCACCGCACATTCAGTGTGAACAAATCCACTGAAGAGGAAAACGGCTGTGGGATTCAGGAACTGGAGCAAAAACAAGAGAGGTCACTGCTGAGGTGTCCACCTTTTCCTTCTTCCACTTCTTTATCATCCAGCTTTTACCTCCATTAAGAAACTCTGAGCTACAAACACATCTTTAGAAGAATGAAGACTAGATGAAGAAGATCATTTCCTTCATCCTTTTTCTGCTGCGCTCTATTTCTCGATTCTTGGTTGAGTGGACAAAAACCTGTCCACCATCTCTGGACCTTCACCACTAGACCTGTCATCTTCATGCCCACACCGTCCTTCAAGTCTGATAAGACCATCTGATAAATGCAGTAAATGCAAATGCAATGAAAGTGACAGCGACTATCTGTCATTGTGAGCCACAACCAAACACACCCTCTGTATTTAACACACACACACCATCCAGCAGGGGGCAGACACCCGGGGAGCAGTGATGGGGACGGTACCTTGATCAAGGGAACCTTTGGGCAGCCTACAGGCCTGGGTTTCAAACCCACAACCTACAGCAGAATTTGTTTTATTTATTTCAAACAATAAAACGAGAGAACTGTGCTGTTCCACGTTCTGTAGACTGGTACTGATCGGTACTGATCTGTTCCACGTTCTGTAGACTGGTACTGATCTGTTCCACATTCTGTAGATTGGTACTGATCGGTACTGATCTGTTCCACGTTCTGTAGACTGGTACTGATCTGTTCCACATTCTGTAGACTGGTACTGCTCGGTTCCACATTCTGTAGACTGGTACTGATCTGTTCCACGTTCTGTAGGGTGGTACTGATCGGTACTGATCTGTTCCACGTTCTGTAGACTGGTACTGATCGGTACTGATCTGTTCCACGTCGTGTAGAGTGGTACTGATCGGTACTGATCTGTTCCACGTTCTGTAGACTGGTACTGATCTGTTCCACGTTCTGTAGAGTGGTACTGATCGGTACTGATCTGTTCCACATTCTGTAGATTGGTACTGATCGGTACTGATCTGTTCCACGTTCTGTAGACTGGTACTGATCTGTTCCACGTTCTTTAGACTGGTACTGATCCTGCTGAATGGTGGAGTCATTCTCCGCATTTTTTTTCTCACTGGAATAAATGGCGCTCAGGTTTGAGCATCTTAACAAGCACCTGAGATCCACCCCATCAACCACCTATCATCTGCCTAGCAACCATCTGGAACACAGCCAACTACCCTGGCCGCCGTAACACCTGCGTGCTCACCTGGTTGACAACAGCAACCTGGAACATCTACGTGGATAGTTTTTGCAGCAATCGTTCCACATTTTTTCTTCAGCATGTAAAAGTGCTTCACCACAAAGTGAGGTTAGAAATCAATCTCACCGACACGATGGCGGCCAGCGTCTCGATTCCTCCGGTGCTGAGAGTGATGTAGGGAATGGTGGCCTTGTCGAATCCTGCTGCTTCCAAAATCCCATTGGTGTAGTACCAAATCTGAAAACAGCGCAGACAGCAGCGCGTTAGCGGCAGGGTCGGGCGAGAAGACGATAAATAACTCCGCCATGTTCACTTCTGAAGGTTCAGACGACCGTTCAGGGAAATGAACAGTTTTATCACAGCTGACCACACACTGACCCACAGAGACACACGGTACCGCAACCAAGCACTCTGTGTGTAACCCACACACACCGTCCAGCGCCCGGGGAACAGTGATGGGGACGGTACCCTGGTCGAGGTAACCTCGACAACCTACTGGTCTGGGATTTGAACCCACAACCTTCCAATCCTGGTGTCTCTAAACATCAGGCCACTTCTGACTGTTGTTTCTCCCAACTGCGACTCCATGTTTTGGATTGAGCACTTCTCCAAACAGCACACTATTGATGATCAACAACTAATGATTCATTTGGTTAACTGATAGTTAATTAACTGCTGCTTCGTGTCGCTCAGTCAGGTGTGCAGGTGGTTAATGGAATTCCAGGAGCTCTGAGAAGCAGAGGAGTAAAACAGGCCTTCTTCACCTTTAGAAAGGAGAAATTAGGACTTGATTTAATGTTTCCTGTAGACTAGAAAAGTGTAACCACTTTACAACAAAGCTGTGAAGCTGTAGTGTAACAACCTGAGATCCACACAGCTTCACCTCATCATTGATCTATCATCTGCCTAGCAAACACCTGGGACACCATAGCACCTGGTTACTGGGTGTTCATGGATGAGGGTTTTGTTAAGGTGTGACTCACGGCGTTGAGGCCACACAGTTGGTAACAGGCCATGGTGACGATGATGGTGATGGTCTGCCAGCGGACGGCTCTGTTCCTGAAAAGCTCCAGAGCTGAAACAACCTGCAGCGTGTTCTGCGCCCGGCTCTCCGCATGGACCTCCTCCAGCTCGGCGGAGACATCCGTCTTACCCAGGAAGTCCCTGAAGGCTGGAGGGGAAAGAGAAAAGAGAGAAACAGAGACACGTCACTACAGCATCTCCATGCTTTCCTGCCCTCTGTGTCTTCCTCTTTCACTCTGTCCCCTTGCATGTCCTCTTTCACCACGTCCATAATCCTCCTCTTTGTTCTTCCTCTTCTCCTCTTTCCTGCAGCTCCATCTTCAATAACCTCCTCTCAATATACTCCTTGTCTCTCCTCTGGACATGTCCAAACCAACACAGTCTCACATCATCTGTCCAGAGCTGTCCATTTAACATATTTGCTCCGCTGCACCGCCTGTCTTTTTATATCACTGTCTCCAACCCGTATGATGCATCTGGTCTCACTACCATCTCCATCCCATTAAAAGCTGGTCTCACTACCGTCTCCAACACATATAACATAGCTGGCCTCGCTACCATCTCCAACCGTTAACCTTCCCTTTCACTCTTCTTGTTCCCCGTCCATCACATGAGAAGAATAATTCACCGGAACTTTTCTCCGTTCACCAGAACAAAGAAGCTCAAGGTTGAAATGTTGTCTCATTTTTCATAAAGTAATGGAATTCAAAATCAGATTAAAGAGGAAATCATTTCCTGTCATCATTAACGCAGAGCCGAGCAGAGCCGAGCAGGCAGACAGACAGACAGCTGGTTTTTTTTCTCATTAAAGTCTTGTGAGGATTCATTTTACTGAGGAGAAATGGAGAGTCCTAAATAACCTCCGTTCTCTGGAGAGGAGAGACGGAACTGGGACTGTGGACATTTGTTCCAGCTACAAAGGAAAGATTTGCACATTTACACCATCACGCCAAAACGTTATTCATCAGTCGAGTCATGTTGGAGGCGTGTGTTTTATGTTTAGTGCTAGAACTACAGTCCTGTGCTAAAGTCTTCACCCCCTCTTTCTGTCTGATCTTTATCGGACTGAGTCGATTAAATGAAAGAAACTGGAACAAATATTTGGAAAAAGTGTCTAAAGATACAAGGTTTTACAAGGTTCCAGGTGGCACTGATGAAAAGACAGGAGGCGGAGCTGGAGATGTCGGAGTTAAAGATGCTGAGATGTTCGTTGGGTGTGACGAGGATGGACAGGATTAGAAATGAGTATATTAGAGGGACAGCTCAGGTTAGACGTCTTGGAGACAAAGTTAGAGAAGCAAGGTTGCGTTGGTTTGGCCATGTGCAGAGGAGAGACGAGGATTATATTGGAAGGAGGATGTTGAGGATGGAGCTGCCAGGAAAGAGGAGAAGAGGAAGACCAAAGAGGAGATTTATGGACGTGGTAAGACAGGACATGCAGGGGGACGGTTTGAAGCAGGAAGATGCAGAGGACCGGAAGATGCAGAGGACCTAAACGGGAGCAGCCGAAAAAAGAAGAAGCAGAAGAAGAAAAGGAGGATCAGCACCAAGGACAGCAGCTTTCAGCACCAGGACCCTGGACAGCAGCAGAATAGTGTTAATGGTGTTCTAGCAGATCTTCTTCTGCTTTTTCAACTGCTGCTGTTAAGGGTCGTTACAGCATCTCCATGTCGTCCTGTCCTCTGTGTCTCCCTCTTTCACACTGTCCCCGCTGCACGTCCTCTCTCACCACCTCCATAAACCTCCTCTTTATCCTTCCTTTTCTCCTTTTCCTTGGCTGCTCCATCCTCTACATCCTTCTCCTGATATACTCCTCGTCTCTCCTCTGGTGATGTCCAAATCTACACTGTCTCACTTCTCCCAAACCACCCAACCTGAGTTGGCCCACTAATATACTCCTTTTAATACTCTATATAATATAATCCCTAATCCTGTTCCTTCTTGTCCATCCTGATGCAAATCTCAGCAGGACATGATGATGATGATGATGATGATGATGATGATGATGATGAAAGTGATGATGATGATGATGATGAAAGTGATGATGATGATGATGGTGATGATGATGAAAGTGATGATGATGATGATGATGGTGATGATGATGAAAGTGATGATGATGATGATGATGATGATGATAATGGTGATGAAAGTGATGATGAAAGTGATGATGATGATGAAAGTGGTGATGATGATGATGATGATGGTGAAGATGGAGAGATGGTGGGGCGGATGATGGTGATGGCAGTGATGGTGATGGTGATAATGGTGATGATAATGGTGATGATGGTGATGGTGAGATGGTGGTGATGATCATGATGATGGTGGTGATGATGACGATGATGATGCCGACGGCGATGATGATGATGGTGATGATGATGATGGTGAAGATGTGATGATGATGGTGAAGATGGTGGGATGGTGTTGATAGTGGTGATGATGATGGTGAAGTTGGTGAGATGGTGGTGGTGATGATGGCGATGATGATGGTGATGATGATGATGAGGGTGGTGGTGGTGATGATGATGAAGGTTTTTGGAAGAACCCTTAAGTTGAACCCTTATAGAACCTGCATATGATGTAAGGCTTGTCTCAATCTCATTCATGTGGCTTTAATCAGTCGCTTTCCGATCACATACACACTTAAAATCACCTCAGCCTCTCACACACAGCACAGCAAACCCATTTAATCAAAGCATCAGCGCCAGCATCCTTCACCAGAGACAGACGCCCACAAAGAACCATCTACTGAATGAAGTTAAAGGTGGAGCCCAACAGAGCACAATGAGCGGGAGCAGTGGGTGGTTTTTAATCTTCTGTAGAAGTATCAAGATAAGTTCCTCACAATCACTCACACTGGAAACAGGGTGAGATTTTTGGTTTCATAGTGGTGGTGAATGGAACCGGATATCTGAACTGGTGGTGAAGACGCTGTCTGGTGTCTGAGACGGTGTTTTAGTTTGGAGAAGATTCTGGACTAAAACTGAACCCGTTCATGGTGGAGGGACACCAAGAACAGAGATTTAGTTCAGATGGACTATTTTACCATCATCACCGTCCCACAGAGACACTCAGAGAAACACAGAGACACACGGAGACACACGGAGACACTCGGAGACACACAGAGACACACAGAGACACGGGGAGCCTCACTGGGGACAGAAGATCCACAGATTCAGGATGTGACCTTTGATTAATGCTGCAATCAAATCATCACACCAATGATGTAATTGTCCAATAAAAATCTGTAGTGCATGTGTTTGGACTTTTTGAATAAAGTGTGATTTTTAGTGCGATGATGCTGTGAAGAGCTGATTTCACATCATCGTTACTGATATGCAAATTTTATAGCAATTTCTTACTCTGTGCTTAATTACAACCTTCTCTTTTTATACCTTTCATTTTCCTTCTGTTCCAAACAAACTAAGATTTAGATCAAAGATCAAAGTAAAAAGACCTGAGATATTGGGGATCCCTATCCAGCACCCACATAATAAATGGATGGATGGATGGATGGCTGGATGGACAGACAGGAGGCCAGATGGATGGATGGACAGACAGGAGGCCAGATGGACAGATGGACAGACAGGAGGCCAGGTGGATGGATGGACAGACAGGTGGCCAGATGGATGGATGGACAGGTGTATTAACTGTATTAATGTAATTGAGGAGGAGCTGTGTGATTGTGATGATGATGATGATGAAGTTGTTCCTCAAGGTTGGATGAGTGTGGACACAGTGATGGAGTGATGGTGCTGAAATGTTCAGTGAGTCTATAATTACACTCATCATTAACTTAATCACTGCAGCTAATTTACTGTACATCATTAGATCCATCAGAAGAGAGAAAGAGAGAGAGATGAGAGCGAGAGAGAGGAGAGAAAGAGAGAGAGACAGAGAGAGAGAGAGAGAGACAGAGACAGAGAGAGAGAGAGAGAGAGAGAGAGAGAGACAGAGAGAGAGAGAGAGACAGAGACAGACAGAGAGAGACAGAGAGAGAGAGAGAGAGAGACAGAGAGAGAGAGAGAGAGAGAGACAGAGAGAGAGAGAGAGAGAGAGACTATCCTTTAATTCTGAGAGGAAACCCATCAGCGGTGAGTTCTCGACCTGATTCTGTCACTGGTCTGATCTCTGCCGCTGATTCTCGGAGTTCTGAACACAGATCAATACGGGACGTTCCATCTGCCTAATGCAGGACGCCGGAACCGTCAGCGCAAGCAGAACACACGTCCCTGATGGGACTGGGAGACAAAGAGTGCTTTAAACAAGTCTGAGGGCAAGAATCAAAGGTCCGTCTCAGCCCTGGAGAACCGAGCACCGGGGAAACACAACCTCTGTTCTCTTCATCCACAACAAGACCCGGGTTCCTGCTCCTCAGAGAACCGGAACAGAGAGAAGAGAAGACTTCACTGTTTCATCTGATCCCACACTGTCAACATCAAAACACACCTCAACAAATAACAACACACAACTACAGCAGCACAGTCCCAGCAAAATATCCGCCTGTCCTTCATTCTGATATTTATTCTGATATTTATTCTTTTGCTTCATGCAGGTCCCAGTACCGGATAAATGGGGAGGGTTACATCAGGAAGGGCATCCAGTGTAAAACTTTTGCCAAATCAATATGCAGACAATGATACAGAATTCCATATTCTGTCAGGACGATAAAGGATAGAAATGGAAACGTACTCACAGGTGAACAGAGCGTGTTGAGCAGATGGAAGGAGAACTTTGAGGGGCTGATGAAGGAAGAGAATGAGAGACAGAGAAGATTGGATAATGTCAGGATAGTGAACCAGGAAGTGCAGCAAATAAACAAGATGGAAGTAAGAGCAGCGATGAAGAGGATGAAGAATGGAAAGGCTGTTGGTCTGGATGACATACCAGTGGAACCATGGAGATGTTTAGGGGAGATGGCAGTTGAGTTTCTGACCAGATTGTTTAACACAATCTTGGAAAGTGAGAGGAGCCTGAGGAATGGAGACGGAGTGTACTGGAACAGATCTTCAAGAATAAGGGTGATGAACAGAGCTGTGGTAGCTATAGAGGGATTCTGGGAAAGAGTCGTGGAAACAGGTTAAGAAAAGAGGTGAAGATCAGTGAACAGCAGGATGGTTTCATGGCGAGAAAGAGCTCTGCTGATACAATGTTTGCTCTGAGGGTGTTGATGGAGAAGTACAGAGAAGGTCAGAAGGAGCTGCATTGTGTCTTTGTGGACTTGAAAAAAGAAGATAACAGGGTGCCTAGAGAGGAGTTGTGGTTTTGTATGAGGAAGTCAGGAGTTACAGAAGTATGTGAGAGTAGTTCAGGATATGTATGCGAAGAGTGTGACAGTTGTGAGATCTGCAGTGGGAGTGATGGATGCATTTAAGGTAGAGGCTGGATTACATCAAGGATCAGCACTGAGCCCATTCTTGTTTGCAATAGTAATGGACAGGTTGACGGACGAGGTTAGACAGGAGTCTCCGTGGACGATGATGTTTGCTGATGATATTGTGATCTGTAGTGAGAGTAGGGAGCAGCTTGAGGAGAACCTGGAGAGATGGAGATCTGCTCTGGAGAGGAGAGGAATGAAAGTGAGTAGGGCAAAGACAGAATACATGAGTGTGAATGAAAGGGAGGAAAGTGGAGTGGTGAGGATGGAGGGAGTAGAGGAGATGAAGGGGGAGTTGTTTAAGGGAAGGTTTACAGGACAGTAGTGAGACCAGCTATGTTGTATGGGTTGGAGACGGTGATGAAAAGTCAGGAGGCGGAGCTGGAGGTGTCTGAGTTAAAGATGCTGAGATTTTTGTTGGGTGTGACGAGGATGGACAGGATTAGATGATGATGATAGTGGTGATGATGATGATGATGATGATGGTGATGTTGATGATGATGGTGGTGCTGCTGCTGATGATGATGATGATGGTGGTGATGGTGATGGTAATGATGATGAATGAAGTGTGTACCTTTTTCAGCACGGGCCTCATCCCGGCGTTCCATCAGCAAGAACCGCGGGCTCTCCGGCAGGAACGGCAACACACACAGCTGGAGAACTGCAGGAACTGCCAAGAAGGCAAACAGGAAGTTCCATCGGGTCTTCTGCAAAGACACACCAGTAACACACATTAACACAAACACGCTCCTAAATCAGGTTTCAGTTTAATCTTGGGTAACTGACATCACCAAACTTCAGAGAAGCTGGCAGAAGGAGCAAACACCTGCTTAACGTCCACCCTCTGGAGAAGCTCTCGGCCTTGTGGTGGGAAAGACGGATGTGGAAGAATCACAGTGCGAAGCAGGAAAAATAAAACAAGTCGGCAGACAGACGTGACCGTGTCGGGTCTCCGGGAGCCACAGAGTGTTTGTGTGAGGAATATTAAACGTCCCTGTGGAGGATGGGGGAATTGGACTCACGCTGATTCCTGCACATTATCGAGCTGCTCCATAAACGTCTCTGCCGGAGACAATCAAACACAATCTGATTTCACTAGAGACGGTTTTCAAAAACAGTCCAATTCTTGTTTTCATTTTTCTGTCAGCAGAACTGTCCCGAATCAGCACTGCTAAAACATGAGATTTATTAAAGTCCACTTTACTAATCCACTCCACATTACAGCACTCAGCAAGAAGATCTGATCTTCTCAACCGATCTGAACTGACTGCAGACCCACGACGTTCTGTCTGAACCACAGCGTTCTGTCTTTTTAGGAAAACTTCTAAATATCCTCCAGTATGATGATCAAAATTCCAGATTTGTTCATTAAAAATGTCCACTTTGTAGAGGACATCTGTTCTGAGGAGGACACGAGGAGACAGAGAGAGAGAGGGAGACAGAGAGAGAGAGAGAGAGAGAGAGAGAGAGAGAGAGAGGGGGGAGAGAGAGAGAGAGAGA
>CM029384.1:24446049-24453549 GCA_017165825.1 Hepsetus odoe
CTCTCTCTCTCTCTCTCTCTCTCTCTCTCTCTCTCTCTCTCTCAGTGTGGTTCCTGCACTCGGTGAGCTGGTTCAGATCGTTGCCGTGTTGGGTCTGAAGAAGAAGCCGATGTGATTGACTGCAGTGGATGGATCCCTGAATTTTGATCCACTTTAGTGTTTTTTTTTTGTTTGTTGTTTTTTCCAGAAATAGCAGGACAGTGTCCTTTTCCGAGGTCTACTTCTGTGATTGTGTCTTACCATCATGTCCAAACACAGCTGGATGGCAATTGAGGAGAAAAGGCCACTGCAAGAAATATTTTTTCCATTTTGTAAAAACAAATTTTAATAAAAACTTAAATGGTCATTTGCTTGCTGAATGTTAAAACATGTTTACAAATGTAAATTGAGATAAAGTGTAATATTCTGAAATAAACACATTTTTTTTATAAATTATCACAATTATTAATATATTGTCATTTGATTTATAAAATAAATCCATGGCTAATTATTATTAATAATAATAATAATGATGATGATGAATAAGCGATTTATAATAATTATCATTATTGTTATTTTTATTATTACAGTGTTATTATTGTTTGTGGCAACACAAAGCTCATATTATTGTTGTTGTCCATAATATAATATAATAATTATTAAAGATTCAACATTTCATTTGAGTGGGCAGAATTTAAACAACAATAATAATCTCAATCCTGTAGGTCGAGCGATTTATGGCTGTGAAACTCGACAGTCAATCAGAGTAAACGGAAATTGATTCAACCAATCGGAGAGAAAACTGAACTGACTAAGCCAATCAGCGAGCAGAATGAACAAAACACACTTAAGTGACTACGCCAATCAGAGAATAGGATAAACCGACCGAGCGACTCGTGTGCTGATTTAGCCAACCAGAGAGCAGGATGACCTGACTAAGCCAATCAGAGAGCAGTAGGATCGCTCTGAGCCAATCCTGGAGCAGAAGAGTCGCAGGTCGGTTTTTAAATTGTTGGCGGTTGATGGAGGAAGAAGCGAGGTGATAGTGCCGCTAAGGGGAAAACAAAACGGGATTTTTCTGATCTTTACCTCGTTGGAAACATGCAGGTAACTCAATTTATGCGATCTTGTTTCATCTGAGACCAGTGTAGTTTCGGTGGAGTTTGTAAAAAGGTTAAATGCGGATGGTATTGACGGTTGGTAAGCTAAAGCAGCCCATGTTAAACAGCGTTAGCTGAGCTCTGCAGCTCATGTTTACCTTCTGTAGACGTTTACTGAACTCCAAAGCAACAAAAACACCATAAACACCTCTCTTGTTCTGCTTTCGGCTCGTTTACACGCCACTTGAGATGTTAACAGCTCGTTTTTTGCTTTCAGAATAAGGAAAACCGTGGTCCAAAAAGCTTCCTCACACAGGTAATGATTAAAGGGGTTTTGTGTCCTTTTTTCTCTTTACTCCAGTCCGAGTAAAGATTAAACTGATGAAGAGGCGAGTCGTGTCTCAGGAGCCTTGAAATGAACCATACAGAACAGACTAATCTAAGAAAAAAAAAGCGACATTCTCACCATTAGATCCGACCCTGATTGTAAAACTAGCCTTCTAGTCTAGATTTAGTATGAACTTGTTTTGCATTGCATTGAAAAAGTGCGGTTTAGTGGTGAATAGGGTCCAGAAAGTGAAGAATCCACTCCAGGATTTTGTTCCGACCGCCTGGATTCCGCTAGCGAGCGGAGCGCAGGCGCTCTGAAGGAAATCCTGGACTGGAGTTCTTATTTCTGGACCGGGTTTAGCAACGAGTGTTTTAATAACCTGTCTTAGTGTTTAAATCGCGCTGCCTTCAGTCTCAGGCTTCCATCACGACACTGGTGGACTGTTTATCATTTGAATGATGGACAGTGATCTCACTGACTTTGTCTTTCACAGACTGCAATGGTCGGACCCCTCAGAGAGCAGACCGGCTCCGGAGCAGAAACAGAAAATATGGGTAAACACTTCTCTTCCTGCGGCCAGTCTGTATTGGGGCAGATTGGACATTTGATGGCGGGGTGGGGGGGGGATCCAGTGCTTTAACAAAACTGCTCTGAAACAGTCGGGTAGGTTATTGTCACTTCAAATAAATAAGCAAAGAAACCCAACAACGTTCCTCCAGGAACAGTGTTAAACTGCAGATAACATTGTGTTTCAGTAAAGTAGTTCCATGTGGGAATTGTGTTAAATACAATGTAAAGGTCAAAGCAGTATCGCTGTACTGTGTTTAGCAGCAGGTTATTAAAAAATACAAATGGTTGGGGAGCAGTGATCAATTATTGTGCGAACATGGCAACAATAGGGAATTGATTATGTGGTGTGTAACATGCATGTGTGAGTGTGTAAATGTGAAAGTGAAAATGGTGCACACTCATGTTCAGTATTGATTAAGTAGCTGAGTTCATTTTTAATCAAAAATGGCTCCTTGTTGTTCGGGATGTTTGGCCCTGTGCAGATTGCCTTATTTTTAACTGCAACCACTTGAGGCAATTCCACTATTCGAGCTTATTTCCCTCCTTTATATTCATCTAACATTGGAAATGTCATTTATTTTCTTTCCAGGTCCCGGCAGGGTCCCAGTGAAGTCCACCTCCCCAAAGTAAGTAAGATCCATCCAGTGTCCTTTGACTGAGGAAATGCTGCAATCACCTCCTGCTCTTTCAGACTGGGCCAAAACTTTAAAACATTTCTTTCTCTTATTTTGTGTGTAGGAAGTTCACTATTAAGGACTTTGACATTGGGAGGCCTCTGGGGAAGGGCAAGTTTGGGAATGTGTACCTGGCTCGGGAGAAGAAGCTGAAGGTGGTCGTGGCTCTGAAAGTGCTCTTCAAATCCCAGATGGAGAAGGAAGGAGTGGAGCACCAGCTCAGAAGGGAAATAGAAATCCACTCCCACCTCAGGTTTGAGTTTTTATAGTCTAACCATCTCTTGGAGCATAAACAGTGATCAAGTTATATTCTTGAAAAGCAGTTTCAGTTAAATGATGCGTTTCTGTGGAATAAGTAGCGTGCAGTACCCGCGTTACACTTCTGGTTTGTTTCCCTGTTTGTAAGCTCTTTTCACAAATGGTCTTTTTTTGGTTAAAGAAAATTCCAAGATTAATTTTGAGAAATTTGCTTACAAATGAAGCCTAAGAGGCACTAAATTGATGTGATCCAGTATCATATCATACCTGTCGCCTTCATTTCAGTTAATCCCTGAATGATCCTTTTTCTCCAGATTAAAAATGAGCGCCTGATGCAGGAATTGGCTCAGACTGACGTATTCAAATCCAAAATGCTGTAAAAGTGTCTTATGGAATGTATTCTGGAAAGCCAATCAGCAGTTCTAGATTGGTTCACAGAAACCCAAACTACTTAGTAGTTTACTACTAAATTTTTTTTTTTTTTAATAAGACAATCAACATCTTAAGGACATTGAATTTCAAACCCCAACTAAAATCCAGCTTCAGGAATCGTTCCTGAGTGATGAGATGATCTGTCGGCGGTGGATTAACGCTCTCGGTCTGTGTGCAGGCATCCCAACATCCTGCGCTTCTACAACTATTTCCACGACTCCGCGCGTGTGTTTCTGATCCTGGAGTACGCCCCGCGTGGGGAGATGTACAAAGAGCTGCAGCGTTGTGGACGATTCAGTGACCAGCGGACGGCCACGGTGAGATCACGCTTGCCTTCTGTTTGTTTGGGGACGCTCTCCTGTCTTTCGTGGGAAGTTTTGTTGTAGACTGAACTCTGTTTACGCAGTTCATGGAGGAAATTTCAGACGCACTGCAGTACTGCCACGAAAAAAAGGTGATCCACCGAGACATCAAGCCAGAGAACCTGCTGCTCGGTTTCAGAGGAGAGCTTAAGATCGCAGACTTCGGCTGGTCTGTGCACGCTCCCTCACTAAGGTACGTCTTATTTTACTGCGTGTGTTGCTCGTTTACAAGGCTTTCACATGTAGGAGGAGGCGTTTCCTCTTTTTGAGTAATTATGGGTTTAGCCATCTTTTAAAGCATTGAACCTTACTGAGCAATGACGCTTCGGTGATTAATGACACTTCGGTCAACTTTACTGGCTGCTTTCTAAAAGGCCTTTGATAGTTTTTAAAACACGATTTTATTTTTCAGGCTCTTCTTCTAAAAGTAAATGTATTTTGCAGGTTGTTTGATCCTTGCTGATTCACTGAGAGGGCGAATTGAGTGAGCTTTGTGAAGCTCCAGCGGTTTACCTTCAACTGAAGCCTGCTTTGTTGGTGTCTTTCTAGGCGTCGCACCATGTGCGGCACTCTGGACTACCTTCCTCCTGAGATGATCGAAGGCCACTCTCACGATGAGAAAGTGGACCTGTGGTGCATCGGCGTGCTCTGCTACGAGTGTCTGGTGGGAAACCCTCCATTTGAGACAGCCAGCCATTCCGAAACATACAAGCGAATCACTAAGGTGTGTAGAAGGTGTTTCCTTCTGAAAAATCATTTACAGTCTGATGATTTTTACACATTTTCACTGAACTGAATATCTTCAACAGTTTTTATTAAGCTTTGATTCTGCTTAGGTTTTAGAACGTAAACTTACTTAATCTTCGTTTAAGATGCAGCTAAACAAGAACTTGTTTAAGCCGCATCTTGTGCAAAAGATGAAAAACCAAGCCTATGGCCACGCAGTAAGGTTTACATTTTTGAAAGAAGGTCTTGTTCTGAAGATCTGTGAGTGAACTGTGCTTCTGTCCTGGATGCATTTATTTATTTCCAATCAGACGTGCACTGTTTTAATTGATAATGCACATCAGAATGACACATCTAGGCTTAAATCTGATCTTCTTTCATATTTTGGATGCACACATCATACCTAAACCTAAATTATAGTCCTTGGAGCTATAATGTACCCAGGGTGTACCTGCAAAAATGAAATAAATGTATCCAAAATATCAAGTCAAAATGTCAAAAAAAAGATATTGATTTTGATACAATAAACTCAAACCGCATAAACCTGTATATTATATTTACTGCTTCTATATAGATAGATTGTATAAGTTGTCTATTGGGAGGTGTTGAAGAGCTACTGGATTGCTGAGAAACTACTGCAGAAGTGATTACTCTAAAAGATTACTCTACTCTAGCTGTGTCTCATTGATGCCTCTTTCCTTTGGGTTTAAAAGATCCAACCGTAATCCCAAGTTAGAACCAGAGTTTTTTTGGGGGTTTTTTTCCTTTTCTTTTTTGGTGCGTTCTATAAATATGCATGTCCGTGTGAAACAGGTGGACTTGCAGTTTCCTAAGGTGGTCTCGGATGGTGCGCGGGACCTGATCTCCAAGCTGCTGAGACACAGCCCGTCCATGCGTCTGCCCCTCAAGAGCGTCATGGAGCACCCGTGGGTGAAAGCCAACTCCCGCAGAGTCCTGCCGCCTGTCAGCCAACCCAAACCCACCCCTGCGCACTGAACCTGTTCAGAGCCCCGGACTCGGGCCAATGGCTCTAAAACACACTTTACAAGGCAGCATGAAATGATTTAACAGCCAACCTGCCCCATACGCTTTCCTGATGCACAGACGAAGCTTAGGAGACTTTTCCCCGCTCCTACTGGGGTTTATGGAAGCCTAAATCTGAGCAAGTCTCACATTATATTCTGAATTTGTCGATTTGGGCCTGGATGGAGCTTAAGGTCCATCCTGAAGCACAGTGTGATTTTCTCTTTTATACACTGTACATGTTGTCTGTCAGTGATTTTCTTTTTTTTTTTGTATGTTTGCTGCTTTTAGCATTGGTCTGTATTGATCCCTTATAAGGTCACTCATGTTTCTTCTATTTCATTTGTTATGTCCTTGTTTTTATGTGCCTAGTTTTCAGAGTAAGATTTGGCTTGGTTTCATGACACTCTTGGATTGTTCAGATATATTGTATCTCCAATAAAACATTGTACAGACTTATGGGGATTGTTGAGTTTTTGTTGAAGTGAAGTGACACTAACTCTGAACTGAGATGGGATTCATCTGAGCCCTGTGAACCGTGGACCAAAAATTTATATACACAGTTAGAACGATCTTGTCCTCGTCGATATGGAGGATATTTACACCAAAATGACAATTGGAATGGATGGATCTTGAGGGTGTACCTGCAAAAACAAAATAAATTTATCCAAAATATCAAGTCAAAAAGCGGTTTTCCATAACCACTGGGCCACCGCTGCCCCAAAACATGACTCTGGTGGGACTCAAACCCGCAACCTTTGAATCACTTCATTTCTTTGTTCTAGCAGTCCAATGCACTATCCATTGCACCACAGAGCCACCAGGATGAAGAGAATGAGAGCGAGAAGACTGGTCAGTGTGAGGATAGTGAACCAGGAATTGCAGCAAATAAGCAAATGGAAGTAAGGGCAGTGATGAAGAGGATGAAGAATGGAGTGGTCCAGGTGACACACCGGTGGTTGAGTAGAGTAGAGAGTAGAGTGATCTTTTATTATCCCACGAATGGGAAATTTGGGCGTTACAGGGCTCTTAAAAAAGACAGGTGTATAGAAAGAGAAGAAAAAAATATATATATATATAAAGATATAGAGGGAGAAAAGGAACAAGTACAGGAGAGAAAGAGAGGAGCTATAAATAAATAATAAATTAACTATCTATATATATATATACATATACAAATCTACAATATACATGGTAATAAGTTTCTGACCAGATTGTTTAACACAATCTTGGAAAGTGAGAGGAGCTTGGGGAGTGGAGACGAAATGTGCTAGAACCGATCTTCAAGAATAAGGGTGAAGAACAGAGCTGTAGTAACTATGGAGGGATAAAGTTGATCAGACACAACATGAAGTTCTGGGAAAGAGTCGTGGAAGCAGGTTAAAAGAGGTGATGACAAGTGAACAGCAGTATGGTTTCATGCTGAGAAAGAGCTCCACAGATACAATGCTTGCTCTGAGGGTATTGCTGGAGAAGTACAGAGAAGGTCAGAAGGAGTTACATTGCGCCTTTGTAGACTTGGAGAAGGCAAATTACAGGGTGTCTAGAGAGGAGTTGTGGTTTTGTATGAGGAAGTCTGGTGTTACAGAAGTATGTGAGAGTAGTTCAGGATATTCATGAGGGCAGTGTGACATTGGTGAGATCTGCAGTAGGAGTGACGGATGCATTTAAGGTAGAGGCTGGATTTCATCAAGGATCAGCGCTGAGCCCATTCTTGTCTGCATGTTCGACAGGAGTCTCCGTGGACGATGATGTTTGCTGATGATATTGTGATCTGCAGTGAGAGTAGGGAGCAGCTTGAGGAGAACCTGGAGAGATGGAGATCTGCTCTAGAGAGGAGAGGAATGAAAGTGAGGAGGACAAAGACAGAATATGTGAGTGTGAATGAAAGTGAGGACAGTGGAGTGGTGAGGATGGAGGGAGAAGAGGTGACAAAGGTGGGGGAGTTTAAATGAGGATGGAGCTGCCAGAAGAAGGAGAAGACCAAAGAGGAGGTTTATGGATGTGGTGAGAGAGGAAATGCAGGCAGTTGGTGTGAAGGAGGA
>CM029384.1:24458549-24506049 GCA_017165825.1 Hepsetus odoe
GGAAAGAGGAGAAGAGGAAGACCAAAGAGGAGGTTTATGGACGTGGTGAGAGAGGACATGCAGGGGTTAAAGGGAACAAGCAGAGGACAGAAAGACATGGAGACAGATGAGTCGCTGTGGAGACACTTAATGGAAGCAGTCATAAGAACCACTCTCATTTTGCTTTTCTTTTTTCTCCTCAGTTGCAGCGTCTAGTTCTGCAGTTGACCTCGCAGAATCCACCTCGTCTCAGAGCCTGGTAAGTGTGGACAATGGAGGACAAAATAACATCACGTTTTCAGACCACAATGTTACCTTTCACTGTCTCTGGCCTCCGAATTGGTTCCTTACTGAAGTCTTACTTGTAGTTCTTTCTATTCGGTTGTATTTTGCTTTCAACACTGACCTCATAGAAGCTTTTATTATTTTAGTTTTCACCTAAAAAGCGGTTTGGATCGAATCATTTCTCGTTTTTATGCTCTGTTTTTAAACCCCAAGCGCTGCAGTTTTATGAGGACCTTGGTTCTCCAGTATCAGGGGAGTTTAATAACAATAATCCAATTATAAAGACCTTTAGCATCGGAAGTCTAGAATGTAACTTTATTTGTTTGATACATTTACTTCCTCTAGAGCCAGGAAGCGTCCAGCAGCAGGACTCAAAGCGGAGAGCCATCCCAGGACGGCCTCGCTGCTGGAGTGGAGAGCGGTGAGACAGACATGAGCCTGGTGGAGGGAGACGAGTCAGAGGGCGAGAGGAAAGAGGAAGACGAGGAGCAAGGAGAGGGGGAAGGACAGAAACCTGTGAGTGAAGCGGAGATGAACAGCGAGAGAGAGAGCGAGATGGAGGTCGAGAAAGTGGCAGAGCCTGAGGAGGCAAAGAAAGAGGAGGAGGCGGAAGAGAAGGAGGAAAAAGAAGAGAAAGAGGAGGCGAAAGAGAAGAGCAAAGCGGCGGCAAAGAACAAAGAGGAGAGCAGGGAAGGGGACACCCAGAAACTTCCCACGGACAAACAGCAGATCCGGCAGAAAGCCCGGGAGAGACTGAAAGAAGGTGAGGGTTCACCTGGAAGTTGTTGCCTGTGACATCATAGAAATGGGACAAAGCCGCCGCTCCCCTTTCAGTTTAGCATGTGTTCTCTTCACAATGAAGTCCTTAATCCCTCCATCCCTACACGGAGGGTGAAATTTATAGAACGCTACGCCCGTGGGGTCCTCTCTGTGTCCGTCTTCATCATTCTGACATGTTTGTGTTTAATCAGAATACTCTCTGGAGGACTCGGATCTGGAGGGTCTGAGTGACATCACTGTGAGCTCGGTGCACACCAGCGACCTGTCGTCGTTCGAGGGCGAGAGCGACGATGAGCAGCCGCCGTCTGACTCCACCGAGGAAGGAGAGATCACTTCTGAGGGTGAGACTAGGTTCTAGGAACACTGTCCTCATGTGGTGAAAGTGACTATTAGTGATCGTGAACACAGTGAACCACAACCAAACACATCCTCTGTATTTAACTCACACCGCCCAGCAGGGGGCAGACATACGCTGGCATCGGTACCTTGATCAAGGGAACCCATGGCAGCCTACGGGTCCAGGACTCGATCCCACGATCATGGGCCCTCGTCCCTAAACACTAGGACACTGCTGGCCCGAGATGGTTCTGACATCGAGTTATTACAAGAGGAATGCGGTTCATTTGTTTTTTGTTTGTTTACGTCTGTGCAGATGAGAAGGTTCACCAGAAGTCTGGCGGCGAGGATTCAGAAGAGAACAGGGAGAAGAAGCCTCGTGGAGCACGTCAAGGCTACGTGCACAAGCCTTACCTCTACTCCCGTTACTATAGCGACTCTGATGACGAGGTGACGGTGGAGCAGCGTCGGCGCTCTGCGGTGTGTCTCTGGTTCTTCATTAACTGTGCTGTTTACTTTCCAGTGGTGGCGAATGGAGCCAGACGCCACCGGTGAAGCTCCATTTGTCTCTGAGTGTCCCTCCACCCTGAACGGGTTCAGTTTTAGTTCAAAATCTTCTCCAAACTAAAACAACGTCTCTGTGTCTTTGCAACCGTTTCTGTGAGGAACATTCAGACACCTGGTTCCATTCACACACTGGGAGCAGTTCTGTTTTTGAAAATAAATAAAAAAGAATGAGCTCATTCAAAGAATTCTTTCAGAAATCACTTATTTATGCAAACTCATCATACACTCTGTAATCCCTGAAAAGCCTTGGTCACTACATGTCCCAAATGTTCCTCCTCTTTCCAGGCGAAGGAGAAGGAGGAGAGGGTTTTGAAGAGACAACAGAATCGGGAGCGTTTGGAGGAGAAGAGGAGACAGAGAGCATTGCAGACTGAGCTACAGGGTGAGACACAATCGTTGTCGTCGTTGATACTTCTCTTAGTTGCTGAGAACTACCGTGTGGGTTATTACATGAATGTAAGTTGACTTTTTTGTTTGTTTCTTTGATGAAGCGGCAGAGAAGGAGCAGCAGGCTTCATCCAGCCAAGCTTCAAGGCCCAAAGCAAAGGAAGCCCGGAAGCAGAAGAAGGTTTTGGAGAAGAAAGTGGCCCTCAGCAGGAAGAGGAAGAGAGACTCTCGGTGTGTGTGTGTGTGTGTGTGTGTGTGTGTGTGTGAGTCAATGGATCTTTGTGTGTACGGTGTTTTCTATACATTCAGCTTCTCCCTTTTTTTGGGTTCAGGAAGGAGGAGGACTCTGGAAGCAAGAAGAGGATTGATGCAGATGCAGAATCGGCAAAGAAAGATGTGAGTCTTCTCCTACTTTTTTTTTTTTTTTTTTTTCTTTTCTTTTTTTCATCCATTGAGTTTTTCCTTGCTGCTTCTTTACGTGATGTGACGCTGTCCCTCTAGGAGCTGCTGAAGTCTAAAGTGGTTCCCCTGAAGCCCCAGAGAAGGCTGTCTGAAGCGGAGGAGCAGCGTCGGAGGAAGAGCGGCAGCATTTCCGAAGATGCGGGCGAGCCTCGCAAAATCCTCGACAAGAACCGCACGCACTCGTTCATATTGGACCTCGAGATGGGGACGGAGGAGGCACTCCGACAGAGAGGCGGCGGGAAGAGTGAGCGCCATGTTCGCAGGGACAGCCAGTCCAAAGAGAAAGAGAGGAAAGACAAGGAGAGAGAACGGAGCGTCTCAGATGAACGTGCCAAGCACAAACAGAAGCTGGAGAGCAAGAAAGGAGGAGAGGCTGTGGCTGAGGAGAAGGAGGGAGGGGTGGTGAAAGGAACGAGTGATGACAAAGGAGAGAAGAAAGCAACAAAGGTTAAAGGAGAGAAGAAACCCCTGCTGCCCGTTCGGGAGGGACGGCTGTCCGTGTCCGAGGGTTCGGCTGCTGAGGAGGGAATGCCGAAGAAAGGCAAGGTGTCTTCAGAGATTTCCAAAGAAAAAGAGAAGGAAAGAATGAAGAAGTGTGACCCCAAGCTTCATCGTCTGGAGTCAACGAGCTCGGTTGAGGACAGGTCAGAAGCTGAGGCCACAACAGATGTCAACAAGAAGAAGGACAAGCATCCCAAAGATGTTCTGAAGCGGACAAAGAGTCACCCGGAGGTGAAACCTGCCGAGAAGATCAAGAGCAGGCAGGACAGCAAGGACACCGGTGCAAGTGAGCCACCCAAACACATGGACACGGACAGAGAAAGCAGAAAGGGGAAAGACTACGAGACGGTACCGAAGGTCAAATCCATCTCTGAAAAAATTAGATCCAAATCTAGAGACGATTTGAAGCCTCAGAGTCCACAAGGAGCCAAGCCGGACAGGAAACCTGCTGGACAGGAGGGGAGGACTAAAGCAATTTCAAGCAAAGCAGAGTCTTCCAAGGAGAAGAAGAAGGAAGGAGCGATGAAAGAGGATAGGAAGGCCTCAGAGGACCGTGCTGTTGAGAAAGGGAAAGAAGCAAAGAGTGTCAAGAAGACGAGTGAGAAAAAGACCAAGGAGTCCGAGAAGAAAGGAGAGAATGAGAAGGAAAAGAAGAGCTCCAAAGCTAATGAGATTTCCTCCGGCTCACTGGTTCCTGCTGTCGTTGGAGAACAGGCTGCTGTTCATCCATTTTCAGGCAAGCAGGCGGAGTCGGATCCTGCAGCGCTGCAGGACACGAAGTCTGATCTCATAGCTCAGCAGGCCTCCCAGTCTATCACAGAGTCTGATCTTGCAGCAGCACAGGCCTCCGAGTCTATCACAGAGTCTGATCTCACAGCAGCACAGCCCTCCGAGTCTATCACAGAGTCTGATCTCACAGAAACAAAGGCCTCCGAGTCTATCACAGAGTCTGATCTCACAGAAACAAAGGCCTCCGAGTCTATCACAGAGTCTGATCTCGCAGAAACAAAAGCCTCCGAGTCTATCACAGAGTCTGATCTCACAGCAGCACAGGCCTCCGAGTCTATCACAGATTCTGATCTCACAGAAACAAAGGCCTCCGAGTCTATCACAGAAACAAAGGCCTCCGAGTCTATCACAGAGTCTGATCTCGCAGCAGCACAGGCCTCCGAGTCTATCACAGAGTCTGATCTCGCAGCAGCACAGGCTTCCGAGTGTATTTCTTATTCTGATCTTGAGGTAAAGGCCTCAGAGTCGGATGTCACAGCAGAGCATATTACAGAGTCTGATCTTACAGGATCTCAGGCCTTGAATACAGAGTCTTATATCCCAGCTCCACAGGACATGGAGACAGAGTCCAGTTTCATGCCCCCAGAGGTTGTAGATTCTAACCTAGCAGCCACTCAAGCCTTGGACACTGAGGCTGACCTCCCAGCTCCTGAAGTCTTTAAGACCAAGCTTGAACTCCCAGCTGCAAAGGTTATGGAGACGGAGTCTAATCTCACAGTCCCTCTAGCCTCTGATTCCATCTCCGAGCCCAAATGTTCAGCAAATGTACAGGTCTCAGAAACAGAATCTGATCTTCCATTCTCACAAGAATTCAAGGCAAAGTCTGGGGCCACAGCAGCTCAGGCCTTGGGAACAGAATCTGATCTCACAACCTTAGAGGCCATTGGGACCGAGTCTAATCTCGCTGCGCAAGTGAGTTTGAAGACAGAGTCTAATCTCACAAACACACAGGCCTTTGAAACAGAGTCTAAACTCTCTATTTTAGATGTTGTGGAGGCCAAGTCTAATCTCACAACAACACAGACCATGGAAACAGGGTCTGATCTCACAACCTCAGAGTCTAATCTCACGGTCCCAGTGACGATGGACACAGAGTCTCATCTCATAACCCCAGAGGCCTTGAAAACAGAGTTTAATCTCACTATCTCAGAAGCTGTGGGGGCAGAATCTAATCTCACAACCCCAGAGGCTTTGGACACTCTCAAATCCTCTAATCTTAAAGCTACAATGTCCTTGGAAGTGGAGTCTAGTTGCACAACCTCAGAAGCCATGGCTGCAGAGTCTAATCTTGCAGCCTCACAGGTGTTGGATGCAGATAGAGAGTCTGATGCTGAAGAAGAACCCAGCCCACCAACAGACTCCTGCCCAGAGTCTGATACGGCTGTTATCCCGACCCCACAGGCCTCAGATCTAGTCCCGGTGTCTGATCTCACCCCTGCCGATGCTACAAGCACAGCTACACGGGACGGCATGAACGACACCCTGGGCGACTTCACTTCTGACCCTGAGGGCAACAGTGAGAAGCCCACCGAGATCCATCCAGAGCCCCACCCACTCCTCGCTGAGGGAGACGCCCTCCTGACCCTCATGAATGTTTGTGCCTCGGCAGCCAAAACTACGATCCTGGAAGCGGACATGAACATGAAGGAAGCAGCTCTTACTCTACTCTCCATGGACCCGGACCCGTTGGTGATGCCAAGCACTGTCGCCAGGGAGGCGGCCAGCGTGCGGGATAAAGAGACTCCGCCCACTTGTGACACGGTTGACTCTCAGGATGCAGGCCGACACACTGACGGTAATGACGGTTTAATTTCTTTTAATTGCTTTTTTAGTCTCACCAAAACCCAACCAGTCGTTTTTACAAACATCCTGCAGCACTGAAGTGGTTCAGGTGTGAACACAGTCGCTCAGAGCCGGTTTAGTGTAAGAACAGTTGACAGTGTTGGTGAACAGAACTGGACGTCGGAACGTCCCTCACAGACATGAGCTGGTGGAGGAGACGCTGTCTGGTGTCTGAGACGGTGTTTTAGTCTGGAGAAGATTCTGGACTAAAACTGAACCCATTCATGGTGGAGGGACACGAAAAACAGAGATTTGGGACTATTTTACCATCATCACTGTCCCTCAGAGACACAGGGGGACATAAAATGCACAGGTTTGGGACGTCCGGTTTGTTCCCCACCATGGGAAAGAAACTGTTTAAGAGCTGCTCTGGAGGACTGTGATTTAGCCATTTTTATGTGAGTTTTTTGATTGTAGTGGAAATGTGAGCTAAAGATTAACAGGTTCGGTGGTTGTTGTTGGTAATTTGTATTTATTTATTTTTTTTTAGAGGACACAAATGTGGAGGATGTGGCAACAAGGACAGCTCCTGAAGAAGTGGTGTCAGGGGTGAGACTGAGCTCATCTGTTCTAGATTATCTTCAGCAGTGTTTCGGGGGCCCATTGACCACATGTGTCTTGAAAATGTCTGTTATTTAGAAAATATCAATACTGTGTGTGTGTGTGTGTGTGTGTGTGTGTGTGATGGAGAGAAGGTCGGATCAGAACCCCAGTCTGAGGTTCTTGCACTGGAACTCCCTCCAACAACAACCGCAGGTACAGTTTTTAAGATGAAACTACTAGAAGGTGTTTTTAAGATTATTTATGACCAGTTTCCCGACACTGTTCGCATAAAATTGACACACAAAATCTAAAAATCAAGCTGCTTGAAGATTTGAAGGTAATGATCACAGAAAGCACGACCGTTTATGTAGTTTGTCTTTAGAATTTCCTGTTTCTGCTCGGAAAGTGAAAGCACAGCTCTGGTTGAGTGCAGGCCACATTAAAATAAGAGCACAGACTAGTTCTACTTTTATTTTTTTAGTTTTTTAGACTGAAATCACTGTTCGTAATGCTGCGTTTGCGCACTTGGCTGGTGTGAACGTGCCAGTTTCCTCTCTTTCAAACGTGCAGGCTGTTTGTCGCCCAACTTGTGGAGGCGCTTGATTAATGGGAGTGTTGGAGGTCTCAGGAAAGCCCAGGAATCGTTTAAAGTGCCTACAAACAGAGCAGCTCATGTTGGGAATTTTTATGGCGCGTGGTGTGGTCTGGTGGAAGGATACTCATCTATGGTCACCTGTTCTAATCCCACCTCCAGCACCACTTCCGCCGCCACGGTGTTCCTGAGCAGAGCCCTGGACCAGGAAGACCGTCCCGCGCAGGGATTTGGGTTCTGTTTCAGGGAGCACACTTTAAAACCGCTGTTGTCTCTAATTGCAGACAGTGAATTAGCTCAGACTGACTCCAGACAGACTCGCAGGGACACTTCGACTGAGGACGCGACCTCTGCAGGCACCCGAGTGAGTCTGATTATCTACAGCGACTAGAAAGCAGCCTTGTAACGAGGCTGGTTGAGATCATGCTCTTAAATGTGTGTTTGAACAGTGCGCAGAAGCTCCACCAGAGGAGGAACCCAAGAATACGACTCGGGGCTCCACAGCCAAGAGCGCAGGTGAGTCCACGCTCTGCGTCCCTCGAATCGACCTTCAGTCGCGTCGTGTTTCTCACATAGATTCGGTCTTTATTTCAGGCGTGGACCAGAGCGACGCCGCCGAGCGCTCGGAGTCTGTGAGTACTTTCAGAATCTGGCGCTCAGAGCTTCCTAGAGATTTTTATGAATCAGAAAGCACACAAGCAGGGCCATTAGAGATTCAAGAGCTTTAAAAATTATGTCCTCCATAATTCGCTCTCCAGAGGGGGGGTGAACGGAACCGGAAATCCTGAATCTGCATTTTCTGTCCCCCAGTGAAGCTCCCCGTGTCTCTGTGGGATGGTTATGATGGTAAAATAGTCCATCTAAACTAAATCTTTTCTTTGAGTCCTTCCACCATGAACGGGTTCAGTTCTAGTCCAGAATCTGGACCAAAACTTCATGTCTGTGAGGGACATTGAGACGTCCGGTTCCGTTCAGCAACACTGGGGACGGTTCTTATTTTCATGAAGTGTTTATGATCCGTTAAAACCTTTTCATCATGAGCTTCACGTTTTTAACCACAGAACAAATCTGAGGCCACACCGGCGCCGAAGACACCTCCCGCCCGGAGAGGACGACCCCCAAAACTGATCAAACAAGCCAGTAGGTCCTCAGGTGTGTGTGTGTGTGTGTGTGTGTGTGTGTGTGTGTGTGTGTGTGTGTGTGTGTGTGTGTGTGTGTGTGTGTGTGTGTGTGTGTGTGTGTGTGTGTGTGTGTGTGTGTGTGTGTGTGTGTGTGTGTGTGTGTGTGTGTGTTACTGCCTCCCCTCACGTTTAAAACTGAATTTAATGGAAGTTCAGAAGATCTTTCATGTTTGGTCTTAAGCAAACTCAGTTTTTCGTTGACACCTCGTCTCCAAGGAACACAAACACTCTCTGGAAGATGAAAGGAAGGAGTGAAGAGACTGAGACGGATAGAAAGAGTAACAAGTTCAAAGATTCAAAAATTCCAGAGGCCAGAAGTACAAAAAAGGGCTGAAAAGAAAAAAACTGTTAAAAATGCACAGACTGTGAAAGAAAGCAGGAGGAAGGGGAGAAAATGATTTTCTTTATTCCTCATTTAAATAATATGAATGAATGAATAATGAGGTTAAACAGGTTAGTAGTCCTTTTTTGGGTAACGTTTAAATTAATAATTAAAACCCACAACGTCCCTGTCCGTCCACAAGTCTTCAACACTGTGGTGTCTCTGCTGTGACGGCGTGTGTTCTGTGTCTAGGCAGTGGATCTGTCTCGGATGGACAGGACGGGGACCGATCAGACGTTTCAGAAGTGGTGAGCACTCGTCCCCAGCTAGTGTCCAACACACACACACACACACACACACACACACCTGAGTGAGCTCACCTGTCCAGAGTGTGTTCAGACAGTAAACTGGGCCGGACTCCAGAGCCGGCTCTGAGCGAAGTAATAGTGATGGTGTCTGTTTGTCCAGGATGATCGTCAGGAGGGCAGAGTGACCCGTAAAGGACGTCCGTCCACGCTGAAATCGGTGGCCGAAGACAAAGAGTCTGGAAAAACCTTTCAGAGAAAAGTGAGGACCCCCTCTGTATTTCTCCTTCTGTCTTTATACACTTCTACTCAGAACTTTGTCCTGTTAACGCCTTTGATTTTTAACCACTCTGACTCTCCCTCTCTCCTGTCTGTTCTTTCGTCTCTCTCCCTCTCTTCTGTCTCTTTTCTTCTGTCTCTGCTGACGGTGTCTGTCATAGACTGAAGGTGAGGCGGCTGAAGAAGTGGAGAGTAGAGCTCCTCGCCGAGGAAGATCATCTAAACTCTCAGACACTCCTCAGAGAGAGACACGTAAGGACACTCTCTCACTCTCTCTCTCTCTCTCTCACTCTCTCTCTCTCGTGCTCTCTCTCTGTTACTCTCTGTTTCGTTCTCTTGTATATAAACTGTTTTTCTTTTACAAAACCAAGCTGTTAATTAAACGTCGGTCTCCTTCAGACCACAGCAGTTTAGCTCCACCTGTTCAGGCTGAACACAGGGCGCCCAATCAGGAAAGAGCTCTTTCACATGTCCCAGGTGCTGAGCAGGGATCGCCCCTGGTCTTTGATCACTGACTCTCAGACTGTCCGCTCATCTCTGAACTCTTTTATTCCTGTAAGGCTCAGCATCTCAGCCCAAAGAGGCGGAGTCTGCGGAGGAGGAGGCGGAGCAAAAAGAGGTGGAGTGAATTTAAACCCTTTATTTTGAGCATGTGTACAGGAAGTCCCAACGTGTGTGTGTGTGTGAATGTCCATGAAAATAGTAATGTTATAACAGTTATATTAAAATAGTAATATTAGCATTATTTTAATTTTTTAACATTTTCTCTAATTTAGAATTTTTTTGTCTCCTTTCTTTCTAACTGTGTGTGTGTGTTCAGCAGTCACGCAGAGGAAGGCGCTCTGGAGTTCAGACTGTGTCTGCAGGTCAGTAGTTCTGGAAGCAGAATCAGATGTTAGTGGCGTCTGTGTTCACACTGGGTGTGTGTTTGGAGCTTATTTTCTTCTGAAAACGACGTTCCTGCTTGTGTGGGTTCCTGCCATTTTCCTCCCTTTCAGTGATTCTTGCAGCACAGAGCTCAGTCTCCACGTCCCTCATTACAAGATCTCTTACAGATCATCTTGTAGTTTTAACATCTTGTTGAGGAGCAGTTCTCCAGATCTTCCTGAAGGACAGTGTTGTTGTCTCACATGTTCAGTCCAGTCTCTGTACCTGAGCAGTTCTCCAGATCTTCCTGAAGGACAGTGTTGTTGTCTCTCATGTTCAGTCCAGTCTCTGTACCTGAGCAGTTTGATAGTTCTGTGTTGGTTAATCCACACAGTGATCTACTTCTGAACCTTCAAGCAGAACAAAGCTTCTAGCTTAAGACATGAAGCAGTGAAGAACCAGGAGCAGATGATTCCAGGTGGTTAGTTTACTGCTGAGTGGCTGGAACCCATTTATCTAGAACATTGTATCTTTAGTGCACAAACATTTGCATCTCTTCCATTGAATGGACTCAATCTGATAAAGATCAGACAGTCTGACTCCAACAAGCAGAGTCACTACAGAATATGAAGAAGTGTCTTTAGATGATCCTGTCATGTAGATCCAGCTGTGGTCTGGCTGTCTGTGAGCAGTTAGGGCTCAAAATAAGCACCATAGTGGAGAAATGCAGGTTCTAGATCTACTGGAGGTTAATATGATTATGATTGTGTCGAGTGTGAACATGTCTGTAAATGTCATTTATTCACCAGCAAAACCAGCGCTGAAGAGAAAGAGGTCCGACCAAGCTGAGGATTCTGGGAAAGTGAGTTTTTTTTTTTTTTTTTTCTTCTTCTTTTCTTTTCCTTCATCCCAAAGATGCTTGTTTTGAAATGTTTACAGACAAACAACAAAAATAATTTTATATTTAAATTTGTTTGAAGGAATTACCAGCTGAGGAACCGGCCAAAAGGGCCAGAGAACAAAATGGTACGCTTACACACACACACACACACACACACAGCCCATAGAAGTTTTTCTCTCTTTTGACCAATTTTTCTTTTATTCTTTTTCTTCCTATTTCCACTTTTCTTCCTTTCTTTTATATATAAATAGTGTTTCTGATGGAGTCTGTTCTTCTGTTTGCTTCTTGTAGAGAACGAGTCCGAGGAGGCAGAGAAGCAAAAGGAGCAGAAGACAAAGAGTGAAGAGGAGAAGAAAGTGAGTGATGAGGGAGAAGAAAAGAAAGACGTTGAGCATGTGGAGGAGAAGATTGAGGAGGATGGAGAGAAAGAGATTAATAAAGAAGAGACAGTGAGTTAAATTTTTTTTTTCTCCCATGTTGTTTTGTTGTGCTGTAGAACACACACACACACACACACACACACACGCACACACAACAGAGAACACGCACACAACAGAGCTCACACGTGCGCGCACACAACAGAGCACACACACACAACAGAGCACACACACAACAGAGCTCACACGTGCGCACGCTCACACTTCTCAAACACACACACACTTTTCTCTGACACCCATGTTCTTTGTGTAGGAGGAAGAGGAGAAGGAGGAGCCGGTGAAGAAGGCGACCCGCCGGGGCAGACCCTCGAAAATTGCTGCACAAGAGGAACCAGGTAGTCCCAGGGTTCTCAAAGTGGAGTTCTAAGAGGAACACCAGGGTTCTGTGATGCATTCAGGGATACTCTCTAATTTAAATGATTGCTTTTAAGTTAGTGGGACATTGGGAGCTGCAAAAATGAAGATCCCCATTTCTCTCCAGTGTGTGAAGAGCGGGATTCTAAAGTTTTTTTTCTTTTCTCTCCTGAAACGTGTCTGTTTGAGAAATGGTCAAACCTTGTCCAGTCTCTCTGCGTTTTCAGAAAGCGCAGACTGACCAGCATCTCAGAGTGACCTTTTTTGGGTTTGAGGGAACTTCAGATAGCTGCAAGACTTCACCACCTTTTTTTTTCTCTCCTCAGCCTCAGAGAAGCCAGAAGAAGAGACTGAAGGTGGAGAGGAGGATGAAAAAGAAGAGGAAGAGACGATAACGAGAGCCACAACTCGCGCTGCCTCCCGTCTGGAGGCTGAGAAGTAAACGCTTTAAATTAGATGCCTTCCACCTTAAGAGGAAGTTTTTAGATGTCTTCCTCCTGAGTCTGACTGTGCAGGACCGTGTAACTTACACACTGAATGTTTGTTGTGGATGATACATGTTTTTGTTTCTCTGCAGGAATAAACCGAGTAAGCCGTCGACCAGAGCTCTCAGCAAACTGACTGGGAAAGAGGAAAGTTCTCCCAACACACGGTACTTCCATGATTTTGGGTTTTTCTGTTGCGCTGTCAGTTATAAAGTTGGGCTTCTTCCCACGTGGGTGAACGGTTATTCTGCAGTAGATCTGTAGTAGATTCTTCAGGTAGATCAAATATCGGTGCTGATCAAGTTCTTACACTTGGTGTCTTGCACCATAGACCCCCAAAATAAAACCAAAACTGGAAACATGCCTTCCTGTAGTGTGGGTTCATGTTTCCTCTCTTGAAATGAAATAGCTGCTGCTCGTTTACTTCACAGGTGAGTGCACGCATGCGTGATTTTAAACCTACCCAGGTTTCATCCTGAGTTTAGGATGGGTTCTCTGCCATTTGGTTCTAGATGGCACGTTTAGGGGCAGTGAGTGTGAGATGCACAATTGCTCGTTCCATCAAACTCTGGTTATAATCACCTGTAGACGCTGGTCATGTGACCACGACGAGCGCCTGGGTACAAAACACACTTTTTGTGCTTCAAGATGTTGGAGTGTAAAGTTTGAACTGCAGTGGCGAGGCTGAGAGTGGGAACTTGTTGAACTAGTCCACAGATGTAAACCTGAGCCTGAAAAGTGGATTTTTAATCATTAGAAGTAGAATTTTGGAACTGAAAACCTTTTACCACAATCTGAAATCATGAAAAACTGAATTTTTGCTGCCAAAATATTCAATGTTGTCATCAGATGTTTTACTCAACAACCCATAACTAGTCCAGTCCTGGTTAAGTTTAAAAACACCATCAGGAAGCTTTCTCAGGTTCCTCCCGTTCTCCTTAAGCTAAGTTTCTGTGGAGCTCACAGCTCCCCCTGGTGGAGAGTTTTGCTTGCAAAACATGAGCTCTTTATTTTATTCAGTCTTTTTTTCTCTCCCTCTCTCTCTGCTCCCCTCTTTCCTCAGTGCATCTCGAAGTCAGATATCTGGGGCATCAAAAGGACGTAAGCGTGAAGCAAGTTCCCCGTCGCCTCGCACCCGTGGCGCCCACAGAACCGAAGAGTCCACCTCCAAGAGAACCAAACGATGAAGAGGGCCCTGTTCAGGATGGAGCGATTATATAGATCCTCACACCAGTAGCACGTCCCGACAGTGGACTTTTCTTCACATTTAGTGGCGTCAGTCTGTTTTATAGTATGTGTTTCTGACATGACGATCTAAATCCATCTTCACATGAACTTGAGTCCGGACGGGACTGAGGAGCAGACTTTCACACGTTCCTTATTTATGAGGGTTTTTCTCCCAAACACCAGGAAGTGGACAAATTCTGGAAGCTCACTATCAAATGAGCTTATGGACGTTGTCATGAATGTGCGTCCCATTCACGCTGGGAGCTTTAGGATTATCTAGAACGTTTATAGACAATAGGGCAAAGTGTTTCTACAGGAAAGGAGTTTTTCTGATGTTGAGGCGGTGAATCCAGTTTTTTTTTTTTTTTTTGTCCCTGCCCCCCCCCCCCCCCCCCCCTTTCTTTTCTTCATATTGACAGATCCCTGAAGAACAGTTTGGGAACCACTACTCTAGGCCACACCCACCTGTTTAAATCTTAAACATATTAGAACGTTGTAGAACTGACACTGTTGAGACTAAAAGAGGAGCATAAATGTTTCCAGAAAATCTAAAACATGATGTCTACAGCCTTTAGAACACGTCTGTTCTTGAGCTTGTTCAGTATCTTCTCTCGGGCTGGTACATTTTTAGAGCCTGTGGATTCACGTACACGAGTCTTCGTTAAAGCCGGAGTGTGGTGGTGTTTGTGGTTCTGGATGCGTTGATCCTGTTGGCATGTTCAACATGAAGACACTCATTCTGTGAATGTAAAGAATTGCTCTGTTCTTTTATACATTTTAGCTTTTATTTTATTATAAAGGCCACTGGGACCATCGGTGTGACCGGGCGTCTTCATTCTAAGACAAACCTTCATGATTGTTTCTTCCTGAAACTTTGCTGAAAGTTTTAAAAAGCTTCAGAAGCCTGAGATACAGCCTAGTCATGAAGCCAGGAATCCAGGAAAGTGGATCAGAGCAGGATTAGGAGAACCGTCCCCCGTGTGTGTGAATGGTACCGGATGTCTGAATGTCCCTCACAGTCATGAACTGGTGGTGGAGACGCTGTCTGGGGTCTGAGACAGTGTTTTAGTTCGGAGAAGATTCTGGACTAAAACTGAAGAGAGATTTAGTTCAGATGGACTCACTGGGGACAGAACATACTCCGGTTCAGGATGTCTGGTTCCGTTCACCATCACTGGAGAGACGACCTCTATGATGAACTAAACCCACCCTAATCGTAACCCTGCTTTTACTCCTTCATGAACATCAGGAAGAGAACTGCATTCCTCCTCAGCGACCACAGGGGGGCGACACCTGACTGTAACAGAGGGTCTGAGTCTTTGGTCCATGTCAATTGGATTTGATGGGATAATAATATAAGTGTGCTTTAAGAAATAATCCAGTCCCTGTGTACCTGCCCTGCCTGGAATCTCTCTCTCTCTCTCTCTCTCTCTCTCTGTGTGTGTGTGTGTCTCGCTCTGTCTCTTTCTCACACTCTCTCTCTCTGTGTGTCTCGCTCTGTCTGTCTCTCTCTCTCTCTCTCTCTCTCTCTCTCTGTCTCTCTGTCTCTGTGTGTGTGTGTCTCTCTCTCTCTCTCTCTCTCTGTGTCTCGCTCTGTCTGTCTCTCTCTCTCTCTCTCTGTCTCTGTGTGTGTGTGTGTGTCTCGCTCTGTCTCTTTCTCACACTCTCTCTCTCTCTCTCTGTGTCTCGCTCTGTCTGTCTCTCTCTCTCTCACTCAATGGGGGAGAGGGAGGACGGTTATAGCGAGTGAGGGGGGGAGAGGGAGGACCACCCTACACACCCAAAGAGAGGGAGGATGGTTCTGCCTTCCTTGGGTCTGGGACCGTCCTGCTCTGTAGATGTCCCCCCCCCCCACGTCATGTCTCGTGTGTTTCTGCATTAGCGTGGGCCTCCTGGGGGAGGGGGACAGAGCGCGCTCTAATGTTGTGTCAGGTCTTATTTCTCTCTGCAGGCTCTCCTGCCGTGACACCCAGGGTGAAGAATGTGCGCGAGACGGAGAAAACACGTCACAGCTCCTCCAGGCGTCTCGCTTTAAATGGGTTCTGGCACAGAGGCTTAGTCTGTGAGCTCAGTCTGGCATGAAAATGAAAGGAAAGGGAGGTCAGAGGTAGACGGAGTGAGAGCGCGGTGGACAGGGACCATTTATGCTGTCAGAAGTGAGACAGGAGGGCAGCTCGTGGGGCCTGTCAGATCCGAGGAACATGCACTGTTCAACAGCTCGCTGTGCTTCACTGGAAACAAGAGCCCCATCCCTCCATCAGTGCCTCCCCCTGCTCGGAGGTCCAGCTGGACTTTCTGCACTGAGCAGAAGACGGTGGTGATGGTGGCAGAGGTCGGATTCTGGCCTAAAGATCAAGGTGTATAGAGGTCACAGGTTCTAATCCCACCTCCACCAGCACCACCACTGGGTTCCTGATCCCAAACCCCTGATCCCCAAAGTGTCTCCAGGGAGACGGAAGCAGCTCTGCATCAGAACTTCTGTTGAAATGGTGTAAATGTTTACTCCAGAAAGTGAGCTGCTTTTCAAAGAAACTTGTATCCGGTATGAATCAGTGTGTAGATGTTTACAGGAACTACGGAGGGGCTTTAGACCATGAATCTGCAGTGTGTGTGGGTTTTACAGTAATGACACACACACTCTCTAACACACAACTGTTATTTGCTTTCCATCAAATAAATCTCAGCACATTTTTTTCCTCATTCAGTAGGTGTGTTGTCAGAGGTGGTGTGTGTGTGTTTATATATATATATATATACACAGCACTGTGCAAGTTTGAGGCAGGTGTGAAAAAAAGCTGTAAAGAAAGAACGCTTTCAGAAATGGAAGTGTTCATTATTTATTTTCATCAATGAACAAAATGCAGTGAATGAACAAAAGAGAATCTAAATCAGATCAATATTTGCTGTGACCACCCTTTGCCCTCAAAACAGCATCAGTTCTTCTAGGTACACTCGCACACGGTTTCTGAAGGAACTCGGCCGGTCGGTCGTTCCGAACATCTTGGAGAACTGAGCACAGATCTTCTGTGGATGTAGCTCCTCACATCCTTCTGTCTCTTCATGTGATCCAGACACACTGGATGATGTGGAGATCAGGGCTCTGTGGGGCCAGAAGAACTGATGCTGCTCTGAAGGTAAAAGGTAGAAACACCAAATATTGATCTGATTTAGATTTTTCTTTTGTTCGCTCACTTTGCATTTTGGAAATTGATCAAAATAAACAATCATTATTGATATTTCTGAAAGCGTTCTGTGTTTACAGCATTTTTTCACACCTGCCTAAAACTTTTGCACAGAACTGTGTGTGTGTGTGTGTGTGTGTGTATATATATATATATATAAACAATATAGTGGCTGGTCTGGCGGTCAAAAATTGGACTTTGGCCAAAAATTCACTTTTTTCAAAGAGAGAGAGAGTGAGTGAGAGAAAGAGAGTGCTGCTCCAGAATCAGTGTGTTGCTGTGTGTTAACTCTCTTGTTCGCCATCTGCTGCCACTACAGTGAGTCAGGGAACACAGGGTAGCCATTCATCCCACAGTCACCTGTACGCCAACACTGCACCTGACACTCATCACAGTCACCTGTACGCCAACACTGCACCTGACACTCATCACAGTCACCTGTACGCCGACACTGCACCTGACACTCATCACAGTCACCTGTACGCCGACACCGTCATCGCAGTCACCTGTACGCCGACACTGCACCTGACACCGTCATCGCAGTCACCTGTACGCCGACACTGCACCTGACACCGTCATCGCAGTCACCTGTACGCCGACACTGCACCTGACACTCATCACAGTCACCTGTACGCCGACACTGCACCTGACACTGTCAGTACTATCCCTGCAGTTTCTACTGTTCCTGGGTCTGTTACGGTCACTGCATCTTTCACCATCACTGCACCTCTCACTGCGTCCTGCACTCACTCCATGTGATACTGTTACTGCTGTCATCACATGTGTCACCACATCCTAAACTGTCCAGATTAACAGTAATCCAGAGTACTGCAGTGTGTGAACAGTAGCTGAGATTAGAGCAGGCATTCATGAACTTTCCTCAATGTCCCCATCTATTACATTCATCATCATCATCATCATCATCATCAGTATTTATTAGTGTACTAAGTGACAACCCTTGTCATTGCGAGGTCACAGCACACATGAACCACAACGAAATTGGACCTCTGCATTTAACCCATGCACACTCAAACCTGTGCAGCAGTGGGCAGCTATTGAAAGCGCCCAGGGAGCAGTGATGGGGACGGTACCTTGCTCAAGGGTACCTCAGGGCAACCTATTGGGAAGGGGTTTGAACCCCTGATCCGCCGATCATGCGGCTAACGCCCTAACCACTAGGACACCGCTGCCCTATAAGGTCCCCTATAAGGTACTATAAGGTCTCTTTGAGAATCTGATGTCTATTTGTTCTCAAAAACCATGTTGCTCACTAAGACCTCAAGGTAATTTGGCCTGCTGTGTATATAATATAGTATAATTATATAACGAAATGTAATAGAATTATGATTTAATTATATCATAATTATATTACATTTCGTTATAATTAAATGTAATATAACGAAATGTAATTTTATGTGATGTAATATCTTTTTTGGTTCTAACTGAACTTCACATTTGATTGAAAGTGTCAAACGTCGCGTGTTTTATTGTGTTATTTAGTGTAAATGTTTTTCTGTGTGTGTTCTGTTTCATTAAAGAAGTTACACGGGACTGAGTCTGAGGGGCGGCTGATTCATGGAGTGTCCACCAGGAGGCGCTCCGGTTCCGGCGCACTGCGCAGCTCTCAAGTCCAAAATAAGAAAAGTGTAATATTAAATACTGTTGTTCTTAGAAGTATTAAATATTTACAGTTGTTTGGTGCAGCAGACCTGCTGAAATGGAGGTTTGGGCGAATGATCTGTAAAATATGATTATAATAATAATTATTATTATAATAATAATAATAAGAAGAAGAATTCTAATGATGATGATGATGAGAAAGATAAAGATAAATATAGATCATGTCTTTAGTGTTTAACCCAAAAAGCAAAGATAAACTCCTCAGGCTGTTGTAACTGAAGGTAAATAAATTCAATAATTAGTCAAACTGAGCGCATGAATGGAATATTTAATCTAATAAATAAATTAATGATGATAAAAAGTTCAAACTCTGTGAGGAAACTTTTCCACTCTGCAGCCTTTCCTTTCTGTCCTCCAGCTGATCACTCCATTTTTCCGATCCACCTTAAATGGAGAAGCGGCCATTACTGAGGCCTGCAGCTCTACAGCTGAAACACTCTTATCTCCCCAAATAATAATAATAATAATAATTATTGTTGTTGTTGTATTTGTTGTTGTTGTTGTATTTGTTGTATTTATTTTAAAGGTAATAAAGTAAATCTCAGATAATTCCGATCGAGCTCTTCGTTAAAGCTGTATACCATAATAATAATGTTATTATATGTCTATTCAGAGTTGTCTATATTATATAATGATATCATGTTAACGCTGATTTATAATTAAAAACACACATCCTGATATTAATATTTATGACATGGTGTTTAATGCTGTATTCTATTCACCTCAGAGTTTAAACATATAATGGATGTAAATTCTATGAATATATTCAGAAACGGGTCTCCAGTCAGCAGTTGATTCATGTTTGATTTATCTGAAAATAATTAAAAATGGTTAACTTTATTGGAAATAAATGCTAATTTAGTATCATATAATACAAAATAATTCATTATAATATAATACAATAATATAATGGTAATATAATATATATGATATATCATACATATAGTGTAAATGATAAATAAAGAGTGATGGTGTGTTTAGCGCGTGTTTATCTGGATGTTTTTATGTCGAGTTAATAATTATTTTAATGGATCTTCCAGCCTCTCGTTAGGTGAGAGGGTAACTGTGGAGTTGTTCCAGTGTGGACTGGTTTTGTGTTGATCGCTGCACTGGGATTTTCATATTTTACATTAATGTGAACAAACTGAACGGATCATTCTGATCTGATTTTATATTTACCTCCTTCTTTTCTCCAGCAGAGAATGATCCTCTCTCTTACCCCCCCACCCCTCGGGCTCGGGGACGCTGTTCGGACGGTCCGGCCTCTGCGGGACAACCCTCAGACTACAATCATACCAATAAAATGATATTACAAACAATTATTTATACTATATATAATACAATTCTACAAAATATAATTAAAGAAACACAACAGGACAGAAAGAAAGAAAGAAAGGAAGGAACAAAGAATGTAGCAAAGGAAGGAAGAGGAAAGAAGACGACAGAGATCCTTGTGTACGGGAAAAAGAAAAAGTTAGAAATAAAGATAAATAAGAGAGAGATTAAATAAGAGAGAGATCAAATAAATAAACCTTTCCTCCATTATAATGGCCAGGGTCGCGCGGAGAAATACATATTTTTAAAAAAGTAAATAAATAATAAAAAATAAAAAATAAATAATAATAATAATAATAATATCATTGTTATTTTATAATAATAAAATACAAATAAAGAATACAAAAACAATGTATAGATAATAATTATTATCGTTGTTGATATTATTTTGTACTATTATTATTATTGTTGTTGTTGTTATTATTATTGTTATTATTATTATAGCAGCAGTTGGACGAGTCGTGCTCAGATTAAAGGGTTTTGAAGAGAGGGACGCCATTTAAACCACGCCCATTTTCCGGGAAACCCCGCCCCCTCGTGAGTCTAGAACGGCAGCAAAGAGCAGAACCGACGTAGAACCGAAGTTGATCCGTGGGGCGCGCTGGTGGGCGTGGCTTTGTGGAACTGCTGTGCTGGAACCAATGGGAGGAGGAGGGGTCTGATGAGGAGGCGGGGCTTCCAGGTGAAGAGCGGGGCGGAAAAGGCTCGCGAGCTCACACCGCCGGAGTTTCAGCGCGAGACCCCCAAAAATAACACCCCCACCACACACACACACACACGCACGCACGCACACACACGTCGCCACCGAACTCGCGCGCGGAATGCCGCTCTGAACGGAAGCGCTCGTGCTCCGGAAAGCGAGGCGCGCGCGATGGCGGTGCGGTTCTCCATCCAGGCCATCCTGGACAGAACCGAACAGAACCGCCCGCTGGACGGGCTCGCCGGGAGCGCGCGCTGGGAGGAGCGGGGGCGCGCCTGCGGGGCTCGAGGAGAGCGCGAGGGCTACGAGACAGACTCCGGACTGAGCGAGGACACGGAGGACGGAGGGACAGCTGGGACAGGGGGGACAGGAGGAGGAAGAGGAGGTGCGGGGGTGGACAGTCTCTCCCCGCGCGGGAAGGAACGGGACAGAGCCGCGCGCGAGGACGAGGAGGAGGAGAGCGGGAGGACACTGAGCGACTGCGAGCTCTCCAACAGTGTGTGCGGTGAGTGTGTGTGTGTGTGTGTGTCCTGTAATTTAAAACTGAGACTGAGCTGTATAGGTAAATAAAGAAGTGTAAACAACAACAACACCAAATAAACAAAATAAGGCTTCAGGCTGATCAGAGAACAGTGTTTACCTGCGAGCAATCAACCAGCAGATTTATACATTAAAAATGTATCAATATAAAACTTCAATACGAATAAAACCTAAATAACTAAAGTAACAAAATACACAAAGACTACATATAAATATTTACAGTCGAAAGAGAGAAAAACAACTACATGTGTATGTTTAAATAAAACCAGTAAAAGTAAAAATGTGTGTGTGTGTGTGTGTGTGTGTGTGTGTGTGTGTGTAATGAAGGATTGAGAATTTAATTCTAGTCTCTTTAATGTGACTGAAGTCCATTTTTCTGTAAATGAACAGCTTTTGCTCAGTTTGAGACTAAACGTGTATTTTTAAGTAAATTCTATTTTTATTTTTATTGTTTTTTTTAAGTAAAACAATGTTGAGCGCAGAATTACAACTAAAACCGAAACCATAGAAAGACTGCAGATCAAATCCTGACCTGCTTTTGTTCCGAACTAAAAGGAGAATGTAGTGTCACCCCGGTCGCTGTGCCCAAATTAAAGACCAAAATTTCATCAAATGTTCAAACAGTTTGAAACTCTCGCAGGCTCTGTAAACAACTGTAAACTGTAATTATTTACTCAATATTTGATACATTTTTAATGGGATTATTTTTCTGTGTAAATGAGGGATTTTTTAATCCTGTTTTGTTCTCCTCACTGTTTATTCTAACAGCTTTCAACAGAAACACTCCACACATTAAAGATAATCCTTTATAAATGTTGAATCCGATGAATCAGTCTGGAGTGGACGCAGTCAAAACAACTTCAAATGAATCATATCATCAATACATTTATTGATTATTATTACAAACCTATTGATTTAATGAAACAACATCGATCTGTTACGTTGTTAAATGGAATTGGATTTATTATTATGAATCTAAATGAATCTAAATGATGAATTAAATGAAACAAATGAATAAATGAAAATATGTGAAGGTGTTTATTAAGTTAAGTATTATTAGTAATTATTGATCTATTGATATAATAAGTCAGATCGCGAGGGTTCATTAGTTCATTAGTGATTGGGACGCTATTAATGAGGGAAGTGGTTGTTCCGATGTATTAATCGATGGTTTATTGATTTATTGATCTAGACTCCAGCACGGTGGAGGACCCGGCGGGCTGTGAGGGCAGGACCCCCGCCGACCCCCCCAAGCAGCGCAAGAAGCGCTCGCGCGCCGCCTTCTCTCACGCGCAGGTGTTCGAGCTCGAGCGCCGCTTCAACCACCAGCGGTACCTGTCCGGGCCGGAGCGCGCGGACCTGGCGGCCTCGCTGAAGCTGACGGAGACGCAGGTGAAGATCTGGTTCCAGAACCGGCGCTACAAGACCAAGAGGCGGCAGATGGCCGCCGATCTGCTGGCCTCCGCCTCCGCCTCCGCCGCCACCGCCGCCGCCGGGGCTCCGGGCGCGAGGAGGGTGGCGGTGAAGGTCCTGGTTCGGGACGACCGGCGGCAGTACGGCCCGGGGGAGGTGCTGCTGCGGCCGCCGCTGCTCGCGTTGCCGCCCTCCTGCTACTGTCCGCCGTACGCGTACTGCCTGCCCGCGTGGAGCCTGTCGGCGTGCGCCACCGGCAACCAGTGACGCCTTGTCCCGCGGTGACACACGGGACCGTCCCGCGTCCGGACTGACGGCGCCGCATTCGGTCCAAACAGCACCCTAATCACTGCTCCCCAAGAACCGGGACACCTGCGCAGCAGCTAGAACCCACCAGTTTCCTGTCTCCCTCATCGGGTTCTAGCACATCAGATTCCCACTTTACCAGCGCGGTTCCGCCCAAAACCCAGAAACTGCACCACGGACGGGTTCCACTCAGTGGACTGAGCAACACTCTGGAACACTCTCCCCCTGGTTTTGAGTTCCCGCAGGCCAGAACCGCCCAAGGGCCTGGACAACAATGGCAGTTGGAAGTGATCTAGAACACAAGCAAGCGGAGCACTGTAGAGAACAAGGACGTTCTACAGATGGATTTATCCGAGTTAAGTGTTCTAGAGTTCAAGTATACCAAGCTTGATGTCCTAGAACCCAGTCACTCATGAGCTCTGCAGAGAACAAGAACGTTGCAAGCTTAGTGTTCTTGATCCCAAAAATGAGTTTTATATTCTAGAGCAGAAGTATGCATTCCTAGAATGCAAGCATGCATAAGCTAGGTTCAACAGAGGACAAGAGCACCCACCAAACCTTGCTAGAACTTGTGGATCCATACAACAGAGGATTTACCGCCATTTACCGGCTAAGTAGCCCAGAACACAAATATGTATGAGTTTAATATACCACAGGTATGCTAATCTGAGCATTCTAGAACACAAACATACCCAAGGAAAATGTTCTAGAGTAAGTCTTAGTCAAACTAAGCATTCAAGAGGCCAATGTTCTAGAACCCAACAAACAATGGGCAGCAAGTACAAAGAACTGAGCTATGCCTGTATGAGCTGTGGGTTAATTAAACCAAGCGCAGTTATCTAAGAGCCAAACAAACATTCATATTCTAGAGTAGAAGTTGGGTGAGGTAAGCACTATTGGAACAAAAGCATGTATGTTCTAAGTGCTCAAGAGAACAACGACCCCCAGCTCTAGGACATGAACAGGAAAATTCATGGGCCATGTGTTCTAGATCAAGTACGCACAGTATTCCAGACCCACTGTTATGCATCAGAATCAGACTACCGACCCTGGAACCCACCAGGGTGATCCTCCTGAGCATGCATGAACACTCTAGAACCTGATGCGGCACTAGCTAAACATTCAAGTCAAGATGAACAAAAAGGACACGTGACTTCTGCAGCACTATGGATGAAGTGCGGGATTTCAGGTGTGCACTGGATTATTCCTCCTCCGGACCCCAGCAGAACAGTGTAGAAGTGAATAGGGTGCAGTTTTGGACACACAGGGGACCAGACGGGGGGGGGGACACACACCCAGAGACCTGTCTTCAGCCCCCCCCAGGACTGGTGACGTCCCCTCTGCTCTTCTGAAAGTTGGTATTATTCTGATTTTTTGTCTGAATGTGTGGTTTTTTTGGTTCTGAGGGGAGTAAATCTCCTGGAGAGCAGCTGTAGGTGAACAGTGACGGTAAGACTCCAGCACTTTGCACAACATCTCTTTAGTCTTTATTTAGTCTGAGTTTAACTTCAGGAGCTGAGCTGATGGTTTGATGAGCATTCAAACATGCAACCTCATACAGTCACCACCTTTCTTTCCCTATTTTTATTCCAATCTGCTTTTCTTTTCCAATGTGTTTTGTTATTGCGGAAGAAAGCAGACATTAAAGCATATGAAGCCGTTTGAATCGTTTCTGTTTTTCTGCCTTTAACTCAGCCGAAGGGTTTGAATTCAACCCATAAAACGAACTGTTCAGGACTACTTCACCTTTTCTGATGGTTTCATGCAAATTTAAACTTGAAGTATGAACTCAATTTTGGCTAAAATTGATGGGACTTACACAAACACAGGGGACAGCAATTTCAACAGATGCTCTTGAAATATGATAATAATCATGTGTACACTAATGGCTTAAATAAATAAATATTATTAGAACAATTATAATTATGAGTAGTAGATAGAAAGTTTGTTAAAAACAGTAATTGTTGATCACGTTCGTAATATTATATTAACAATAGCAGTGTAAATTATATGTTAAAAAACATCTTAAAGCTATATTTTAAGGTAATCCTCTAATATGATTGGAAAAAAGTGTTTCACATAGCACTTGTGTGATTAATGGCGATGTTCCATGGTAACAATACTGCGATAAGATTTGAGATGGTGAAATTACACAGTATAACACTGTAATAAGATTAGAGAATGTGATAATACGTTGTAATAATGCTGTAATAAGAATAGAGATGCGGTTTTACATGTTAATAATGCTGTAATAAAATTAGAGCTATTACATTGTAATAATGCAATTGTTCCAAATATATGTTTACATTTGCAGCATTTAGCAGACACTCTTACCCAGAGCGACTTCCATGTCCTGATTACAGGGACAGTCCCCCTGGAGACACTCAGGGTTAAGGGTCTTGCTCAGGGACCCAGTGGTATTAGTGCTGGAGGTGGGTCCGTAGGCAAGTACCCTACCACTAGACCACCGCCCCAAATGAATAATATGAATAGAGATGTGATATTACACGGCAATAATGCTGTATTAAGACTAGAGAAGGTGATATTACACAGTAATAATGCCGCAATAAGATTAGAGAAGGTGATATTACATGGTAATAACGCTCTATTAAGATTGGAGAAGGTGATATTACATGTAATAACGCTGAATTATCTTAGAGAAGGGGATATTACACGTTAATAACGCTGTAATAAGATTAGAGAATGTGATATTACAAAGTAATAACGCTGTAATAAGATTAGAGAAGTCGCTATTATGCGTAATAACGCCGTAATAAGATTAGAGAAGGTGATGAATGGTCCTCTGAAGGTCCACCTCCTGCTTTATGAGCTCTAAGTGTGTGTTTGGGGCAGTAAAAGTGTGTTAATATGATTTAACGCTCCTTTGGCTGGAGCAGCAATGGAGCTGTACATCACCTCTTTTAACCCCCCCCCCCTTTTACCCCCTTTACCCCCCTCCTTCAAAGGAAACAGGGGGCTCATCTTGAAAGAAGTAGCAGCTGTAGGATCACTCTCAGGGTGGAGGACCTGAGCTGTGTGTGTTTTCTCTCAGGCCTGTGCAGTGAGTGAGTGTGTGTGTGTGTGTGTGTGTGTGTGTGTGTGTGTGTGTGTGTGTGCGTGTGAGTGTGTGTGTGTGTGTGTGTGTGTGTGTGTGAGTGAGTGTGTGTGTGTGTGTGAGTGAGTGTGTGTGTGTGTGTGTGTGTGTGTGTGTGAGTGAGTGTGTGTGTGTGTGTGTGTGTGTGTGTGTGTGTGTGCGTGTGCGTGTGCGTCTGGAACAGCAGGAGGGACAAATTCTGTCTAAAACTGGTGGATTGATTATTTAGGACTCCCAAAAAAACAGTAAAGAAAAAGAAAAGTATTTTTTAAATAATTATATTATTAAAAAATTATATTATATTATTATTTATATTTTACAATCATTACAAACCATTTTAAAAAGCTGAGCAATCTTTGTTGATGAGAATATTTTCAGATAATATAAATGTGAAATTAAATCGCTTTGTGATTGTTTTTAGTTTTTAGTTTTTTTAGTTTATAAATAATCATGACCAAAAAGCGTTAAATCAGAAGCTCATGAACGGACCAGTAGCATGCTTTGCATTCGGCTCTAATTTGCATTTGGATTGAACTCATTTTAATAAATCTTTCTAATATTTTCCCTGCTTTTAATTGACATTTCAGAGTTTTGGGGTTTTATTGTTGGCCATCGGAGAGACGAGCAGGGCTGAGTCCTTCAAAACATGATTCTAAAACTGATATTTAATATACAGAAGATTTCATATTTGAAATATTTTCAGGAATTTAAATGACTATTATTCAATTACACTGAAGTCCTGCTTTCCACACTAAACTGAGCGAGTGACGTTTATCAATAAAAGACACTAAACTGTTTTGGCAACTGTTTTAAACAGGAGACTGATCTGGAGGCAGCTGTTTAGGGGGTGTGATTAATTATACACAGCTTCCTAATGTCCTCTAAGGGTGTTTTTAATGGCAGAACACATTTTAGTTCTGATGCAGTAACAGCTGAGTTTGTTTTCATTCATAAACCTCATCTGGAACTGAAACAGGCGCTTCAGGAATATTTATTTTTATTGCCCTGAATCTGATCATCAGTCCCTCAGAACCAAACATCAGAACCAAAATAAAGAACTTTCACTTGTAACACCAGAGCCAGCTATGCAGGCTATTTTCTAAAGGTTCTTCAAGGAACAGGTTCTCCATTTTCATTCACGGCCTCTAAAAAAGTACCACAGAGTGTTACTAGAACTTTATTTTTACACTCACAAAAATAAATAATTATTTTAAGGACTGTCTGTGGTCTCAACTCTTCCACTCTGATAGGTCGTGTTCAGTGGTAGGTTGTAGTGTGTGTGTGTGTGTGTGTGTGTGTGTGTATAACATTTTCTTTTTAAACTGTAAAATAATCCAAACACAAATATCTCCTCTGTATTGGTGAAACGTCTTTCAACATTGAAAGACTATTTTTACGACAATAATCACTTAAATGTATTTATACAAAGTAAATAAAATGAAAAGATATTCTACAGGGTTAACGTGTCAAGTACAATGTGCTGTTATAGTTGTTTTAGATTCTCCAGTTTTGACACAAACATGTGTTTCAGTGAAAAAAGGACACATGTAGTGTTTCCATCTGTATGTAAATAATTCCAGATTACACACACACACACACACACACACACACACACATTTCTTGTTTATTTCTCTTGTGCTTGTGTCTTTTATTTTGTATTCTATTGTTTTTTTATGAAATTTACATCTTTAATTATTTTAATTATTCCCCCTTTTTACAAACCAATGAAAATGACCCTGAACACACACACACACACACACACACACACACACACCCACAAACACACACACTCACTCCTCATATGCAAGGGGGTGCGGTCCACTGAGACTGTGTATGTTTCCGTCAGGGTGATTGTGTGTGTGTGTGTGTGTGTGTGTGTGTGTGTGTGTGTGTGTGTGTGTGTGAAATGATGCTGAATGAGCTTTAAATTCCTCTCCCTAAACGCGCGCGCTGGTTAAACTTTCCGGGAATCTGAAACGAGAGGAGAGAGATCATACACACACACACACACACAGAGAGAGAGAGAGAGAGAGAGAGAGAGAGAGAGAGAGAGAGAAAGATACGCACAGAAATAAAAATGACTCACAGATGGAGTGCACACACACACACACACACACACACACACACACACACCTCAGTAATAAAAGCGGGTTTTATGTATTTATTTGATTTTTATTTGATGTTGTGTGTTTGACTCCGCCCCCTTTCCTGTATATTTGTGCAGTGATTGGACACGTCAAAGATGATTACTGTCCTCGTGCTAATAGCGCGCGCCTGACGGGCCTAATAGCGGCAAATGGGGGGTAATAATTCAGGCAGGGGTAATAGTCATGGTGGGGGGGGGTAATAATCTCAGCCCAGATCCACTTTCACCTTCCAGAGTCCAGAACACGCGCTGCTCACGCGCGAGACATTCATTCATTCATTCATTCATTCATTCGATCATTTATTAATTCCATTCTCCATTATTCCTGCCTTTTATTTAGAACCTGCCTATACACACACACACACACACACTCACACACACTCACACACACACACACACACACACACACTCACACACACTTATATGTATATAAGTGTGTGTGTGTGTGTGTGTGAGTGTGTGTTCAGGTGCGCTCAGATCAGAGCGCTCGCGCGTAGTCTTAAATCGTGTCTGAGCTGATCAAAAGGAGTTTATTTATAACTTTATATTTGTTTACACAAATCAAAAATCGCTGACGTTAAAAATAGGTTCTTCTACATTATTATTATTATCACCATTATTATTGTTGTTACTGTTATAATAATAATAATAATAATAATAATTCACGATGTAATATAATTCCCAATGGATTCATTATTAATAAAGGAAATGGTCTCTGTATTTGGATCATTGTTGTTGATCATTATTGCAGTTCTAGTGAAATAGTGACACTGTCGGAATGAAAGAGTGTAAATGAGTCCTCGGGCCATCGGCACACTTCTTAAGGTGGAACGTTGTACCTTAAATGAGTTTAGGTTTTCTCGGGAAAAGGTCGTTGAACGGTTTCAGACCGATTTATCAACGTTTTTGAGGAAATTCTTTTTAAGAAACTAAAATTTTAAACAGGACTGTAAGTGAATATGGGAGAAAGAGTGAGAAAATTCAAACATGAGGACATTTTATAATAAAGAAACGCATTTCCTTATTATTCAGACTGTGTGTGTGTGTGTGTGTATGTGTGTGTGTGTGTGTGTGTGTGTGTGTATGTTTCAGACTAGAGTCCACCAAGCCTTAATAAACCATGATCAGAAAATGTGTATAAAGTAAATGTATATATCATTTTACACATAAATACACATCTTTTTATTGAGATGAATAAATTATTCCTTATCCTCCGTGCCCTGCACTTTTATTTCATCTGTATTTTAGACTAAGCTGGAGGTGTAACTGGGATGATGTTGGTGCCAGAACTGGATCTGCATGAGCTGAAAAAAAGAAAACAGCATTAAAGCCCAGCAGGAACACTCCTGAATACTTTCCATTTTACTCCATTCTAACCTGTTACTGGGGTATTATTGTGAAGAATATGTTCTATATTAAATAATAATAGAGTTTGCAGGGCAGCCTCGTGTGGTTGTGTGTCTGAGAAAGATTAAAACTGCAAAATGGAGAAATCCTCACTGAACCATCTTTTCTTTTTGCCTGTGTGTCTTTTTCTGTCCTTCCACCTGGAGAACTAAAGGAACTTAACCAGCAAATGGCTGAAGAAACCCTGAGAAGACTGGAAATAAATGATAACAGAAAGTTTTAAACATTAAAAACTATTGATGTTTAAGAACTAAATAAGTCCATAATTGAATCAATTATTATGCACTTTTTTATGACTTCAGTAAAATTCTCCAGCTGTGAAAGCCTCTTCTCTCCTGGAAGGATGCTGGAACATTGCTGTGAGTGTTAATGATGCAGATGCTGGATCAGGTCTGGATCACAAACTCTGCTCCAGATGCCAGAGGAGCTCCATCACCAACGACGGGGGTCGTTTAAGAACATGGACACGGTGACCAGAGGGTCAGGTCTCCTGTTTTCTCTGCAGTCATTGATCAACACTGTTCGAGTTGATGTTTGATGGGTAAACTGTGGTTTTTCATTTTCTGATATAAATGTAGTGTATTTCCTGTTGACTAGGGCTGTTTTCTGAATTCCCTTTAGTGATGTTTTTGGCCTGCGTTTTCCTCTCTAAATGAAATTATTTGGGTTTTTTCCACCAACAGTCATTACCACACGACCATTTCTATACAACTGTGACTCAAATATGTACATGCGCTGTGTTCTGATTGGCCGCCCTCAAACAGAAAGCGGCCCCTTTACTGAAACACTCCCTGTAACTTCATTGCGAATGGGCAGAATACTGAGACATCACAGAAAAAAACAACAACATTCAATTCAAAACTGGCTTTGTTTACATATTATATCAGATTATACTGGATCCAGTTTATTATTACCATCTGACAAGTCTAGGTACTGGAACCAGTTAAAATTAAAATAAAAAAATTAAATAAAAATTAAATATATGGTGATATCTCTATCTATCTGTCCGTCTGTCTGTCCGTCTATCTATCTATCTATCTATCTATCTATCTATCTATCTATCTATCTATCTATTTTCATGTGTAGCTATGGACCAGCAGAAGGGTGAAGACTGATTAACTTTGCCTGCATTAAAATGAATATATTTGGTTAATCTGTGTAAATGATTTAAATATGAAACAGCAGCTCTGTGCTGAACAGTCTGCTCGGTCCTGGTCCCTGGGCGTGGTGCGCAGGTGTGCGGGACGTCACTGTATACCTCGTTCGCGCGGCCCCGCGCGCACAAATTCAAATTTCCAAGTCTAACGGATTTTTGTAACGGTCACCCCGCTGGCAGCGTTGAGGTAAATATTTTAATGTTTCTCGTTTCGTGGCTCGTTTTTGTCATGTTTTTGTTGTTTTAAATACATTTTCTTGTACATGCGAAAAGATTACACCCCACCATCGGAGTGATTTCACCTCATACCCTTTAATTTTCTCTTTATTTTGACTGAAAAATGTTAGCTAGCAAAAATTTGGAAGCGATTAGCCGCAGGCGGCGTTTTGCGAGGGTTGAGGTTTATAAAACTGATTTCACAGACCACAAAAGCGTTCATAAATGTGCAACAGGTCATTTAAATCACCAACTAGAGTGATCAATTCTGCTAAAAGAGCAAATTAGTCACATATAACTGCTAAATTGCACTTCATTAACACTTTTAATACCCCCTCTAGAAGTACTGAAACAACGAGCACACATTTTCTAAAATTTGTGTTTTTGGAGGTTAAAAGGGGAGAAATCGGATTTTCAGCTTTTATTTCCTGGTTTTTACATCTAGAAATGTGAAATAATGTATAAAATAAGACCTTTTGCATCTGACCAACCAGTTTGTCAGGTGAGCAAAAGATTCGAAAGTTTTAAAGTAAATGAAAGTCCAACACGTAGGCTCAGAGATCAAAATCTGAATATGAGATTAGATCTGCGCGTTTCCCTTCGATCTAGATGCGTTAATTACACGCAGCGGAGCACCGTCCCTACCTGAGCAACCAGATTTCAAGTGTGCAAAAGTATTTGAACAGCATGATCAGTTTATTTGTTTTCTGATCTGGAATTATTTGAGTTTAAGACCAAAAAGACGAGACGAGATCGGAATTTTAGTTTACTTTTTTATTCCTGTTTAGATATTTTTATTTAGATGGATCGCTTTATATATATATATGACTGCCCAGTTTTTGAGTAGCCAGAAGTTTTGAGAGTGAATTAAAGTCCATTGTAACTAATACGTGTTCTTCTGAAGAGCTGGAGGCTCGTCTGAAACTTCTGATCTCGCGCTCAGTCCAGGTCACGTGATCCGGCCAGCCGTTTCCCTAGCAACGGGGACGCGTCATGGCGGACGGGACCGTGTGGAAACGGAGGGGGGAGCTCAAAGAATTACAATAAAACTGAACATTTTCCTCGCTTTGGGTTTATAAGCACATGATCTGGATGTGATTTATTCACGATGAGGCGACCATAGAGATTTCATTACGGGTGTTAAACTCGGAGAGGGTCGCTTTCATTGAAGTGAGGCGAATGGTCTGCGCCTGCCCGTGTTCACTGAGGATGAAGATGGCGACCCGGTTCTGAGTGCTGTGGTTGTTTATCCCAATATTGAAAGACTTTTCTCTCCGCTGTGTTCCGCCTCGCTTTCTTCAAGGCCCCGTGTCCGACCGACATGTCCGACTCTGAGGAAGACAGCCAGGACCGGCAGCTGAAGATCGTGCTAGTCGGCGACGGAGCCTCGGGAAAGGTGAGGGGGATTTACAGCTAACGGCTAACGGAAGGGCTAATCTCTGTCCATTTACTCACTCTCTGTCTGTTAGAACAAGCAGCCGACTGCTTGGGGAACCCATTAAGAACACGATAAAGCTGTTAGAACGACCGGAAGAGTCTACTGCTGACCAGCCTGTTTATAAGCAGTGGTAGAAAATTAAAATCCAGAAAGCAGAAATCCACTCCAGGATTTTTCTTTTAACCGCTCAGAGACCCCGACTGGTGACGAGGGTTCGCGCAGAAACCAGGCGGTTGGAGCCAAATCCTGGAGTGGACCTGGATTGGACCTGGTTTTTGGGCTGTAATAGCTGAGTATTCTACGGGGATGCAGAGACTGGTGCTTATATATGTTGGTGTATTTGTTTATTTTAAATATGGTTCATTTATGGGTTTAAATGGTTTAATTTACAACTATAACTGAAGAAGAGAGGAATGAAAAAGTTCTGATCAGTGAAAATGAAGCAGAACTCAGTGAATGATTTGAACTGAGTTTGGGACGCTGTAAAAGTAAGCAGTACATTTAAACAAGTTTAAGTCTTTAAGCAATTTAAGCAACATTTGTCTTTCTGCCTTAAACACAAACCTGTTCTTATCTAATGCACAATTTTGAGATATTTTTTGGCAGTTTATAGACTTGGATTGTGACTTTCTGTTTTAAGTAGCGGCTTCTTCACACACTTTTTACGATGCACAAAATGTCTCACTTTTTTTTAACATCTGATCGACTACAATATCCAAAGTGTAACACATTTTTAAAATACTGTCTAATACATTTTAAGTACAAATACTTATAAGCTTTTCAGCTGCTGCATTGCACTAAATCTAATTAAAAAGGCCCAACATCGATCTTTCTATATTCAGTTTCTCTCTGTATGTTTGTTCACATACAGACATTATGCATGATAGAGGTTTGAAAAATACTAGGGCTTAATTTAAGGTGATAATTTCAGGTTGTGTCACACTTCCAAGCCCTGTCATGTTGTTAGCTTGTCACTAGACTCTTCGGAAATAAAGAAATATAATTGGAGGCTATTTTTATCGTGGGTCTCAAAGATAAGTCCGTGTTTAAATCTGGCTCAAGTCTTTTCTTCAGCATCTCCTTGTATAAACCTGTTAATGCTGCCTGTAGCTTAATCCAGTGTCTGTGTAACCTACTGCACGCATTGACTCACTCAGCATGGCAGGGTTAATCCAGCACATCTTGTCTGATTTTTGGAAGAAATTATTTACTATCAATACTACATCATTATTTCTATATACGTAATGTAGTAGCTCAAATTAATTTAGCATCGTCTTGAGTCTATGCTAAACACCAGAATCATTTATATCCAATATAAAAAAAATCAAAAATCATAAAAAATAAAGAATAAATTAAATTTCAAGTAGTCTACAATCTTGACTCAGATTAATACTCTGTATTATAAAAGCTATATGCACTATATACCATACAGTAGTGTGCAAAAGTTTTAGGCAGGTGTGAAAAAATGCTGTAAACAGAACGCTTTCAGAAATGGAAGTGTTCATCATTTATTTTCATCAATCAACAAAATGCAGTGAATGAACAAAAGAGAATCTAAATCAAATCAATATTTGGTGTGACCACCCTTTGCCTTCAAAACAGCCTCAGTTCTTCTAGGTACACTCGCACACGGTTTTTGAAGGAACTCGGCCGGTCGGTCGTTCCAAAGATCTTGGAGAACTGACCCCAGATCTTCTGTGGATGTAGCTTCCTCACATCCTTCTGTCTCTTCATGTGATCCAGACACACTGGATGATGTGGAGATCAGGGCTCTGTGGGGCCAGAAGAACTGATGCTGCTCTGAAGGCAAAAGGTAGAAACACCAGATATTGATCTGATTTAGATTTTTCTTTTGTTTGCTCACTTTTCATTTTGTAAATTGATCAAAATAAACAATCATTATTGATATTTCTGAAAGCGTTCTTTGTTTCACACCTGCCTAAAACTTTTGCACAGTGCTGTATAAACTGTCATTTTACACTGTGCACTATTATTAGGTGAGTATTTTCTTCATATCATAATTTTCATGCATATATTCCAACTCCAAACTGTGTAATGATATTTTTAATATATAGATAATGATATGTTTAATCATTACAGGTGACGTGTATTTGTGTAATAATTTGTGTCTCCTTGTGGCCTAAGGAGCTCAACACTCTGTATCAAGGTGTGCAGAATTATTAGGAGCTTCTTTTCCTCCTCAGACAGAACAGAGAAGAGAGAGAACTGACTCTGAAAAGTCAGAAAGTATAAAAAGTCTTTCAGAGGGACGCAACACTATTGAAATGTCTAAAATATGGGGGCGAGATCACAGAACCATTAAACGGTTTGCTGTAAACAGTCAGCAGGGTTACAGAAATGTGATGAGAAAAAAAGACACAAAAGAACTGCCAAAGATTTGAGAAGAATCAAACGTGAAGTTACCAGGAACCCATGACCTTCCAGTGCTGTCATATTCCAGAAATTAACCTTCCTGGAGAAAAACAAGGTGTGATGGGGTGAGATACGAGAGACTCTTGACGGATAGAATGGACGGACCCGCTGGATCAGCAACTAGCACAGAGCTCCACTTCCATTCAGACGCCAGCCAGGTGGAGCTGGGGTACTGGTCTGGGCTGGTATTATTGAAGATGAGCTAGTTATACCTATGGTTCACTGAATGGCCAGTAAAGGCCTTAGAGATGAAAGAATAATGACACACCCCCTTCCTCACCTTACCTACACCCTGTTGAGAACTTGTGGACCTTTTTAAATGGGAGACTTATGGGGACAGAGAACAGTCCACCTCTCTGAACAGTGTCTGGGATTATGATTTTGTGCTGCTGCACAAAAAGTCAATCATCAACATATCAAGAAACTGACTGACTCCATGAACAGAGGGATTATGACTTTTATTAAAAAGAAGGGCAGATTTATTGGTCATTTTGTTAGTGTCAGAAATGTTTATTTGTAAATTTTGAGTTATTACTCCCACTTTAATTGATGAAAATAAACAAGTGAGATGGGAAATTTTCATTTTTCATTTAGTTGCATAATAATTCTGCACACTAATAGCTGCCTGATAATTGTGACGCATGTATCTCCTGAGAATGTTCACACGCATTTCCTTTCAAACATTCGGGTTTCAGGGTTTTAACATTTTGGATGGACTAAAACTGGATTTGTTCCAGATTAAAATGAATCCTCAAAATACTTGCGTAATAATTGTCTATATAAACTGTACTATATACACTATACATTATATAAACTGTCTCTATATACACTATATACTATATAAACTGAACTATTTACACTATATACACTATATAAACTGTCTCTATATACACTATATACTATATACACTGTCTCTATATACACTATATACTATATAAACTGAGCTATATACACTATATACTATATAAACTGAACTATATACACTATATACTATATACACTATAAACTGTCTCTATATACACTATATACTATATAAACTGAACTATATACACTATATACTATATACACTATATAAACTGTCTCTATATACACTATGTACTATATAAACTGTCTCTATATACATTATATACTATATACACTGTCTCTATATACACTATATACTATATAAACTGAGCTATATACACTATATACTATATAAACTGGCTATATACACTATATACTATATACACTGTCTCTATATACATTATATACTATATACACTGTCTCAATATACACTATATACTATATAAACTGTCTATATATACATTAAATACTATATAAACTACTATATATACTATATAAACTACTATATACATTATATACTATATAAACTGCTATATACACTATATACTATATAAACTGTCTCTATATACACTAAACTGTCTCTATATACATGAAATACTATATACACTGTTTATATACGCTATATACTCTATAAACTGTGTATACTGCAGTGTAAACTCTTTTTTATTGGGAAGTGTTAAATGGTAAAAATACTGTAGAGCTAAGTTTTTCCAGGTACAGTATTTAATCATTGAGCCGGTAATAATTGCACATGATAATATTAAAATAACATTAATACCTCCTATCGAGTGATGTGATCAAATGAACCATCCACCTTGTGGTACACAGCACCAGAACAGCTTTCACACAAGCTGCAAGGCTGCACCAGGCTTTGCCTGAAGTGAACCCCAGACCACAGTATTGAGGACCACTCTCGGGATCGAAAACAGCTTTCACTCTGCGCCAAATGTCCTGAAGTCTCTGGGCCAACATCCATGGTCTGATAAAAAAAGCTCCAGTGTGAAAGCTCCATGAGAAGAAGGAACTGTGCTGTCCTTATAGTCTTGATTGGTTAAAAATCAGGCAGGTTCGAAAAACCGGAGGGCAGGGCGTGACATGCTATTTTTGCAAACCAGCTGTTAAATGTAATGCTTTTGTTCAGCTGCCCGCTTCTAATGATGCAAACTGATCATTAGTGCTGTGTAGAATAATACTATAACTCTTCTGTTTGAGCATGTTGTCGTGCCAAACCCTCGAGGCTGGCATGTGCCCACCGGCTCACACACACTCGAAGACTGAATGATGTGGTGGACTGTGTACGTAGATGCTATAGAGGATTTCGGGCAAGCTGTTGTCAGAAAATTTTAGAAAATGAGTTCTATGTGTGTCATTATCGGCTCCTGTGTACGCTGAGTTTGGCACAACACACACACACACAAACACACGTATATTCAGCTCCTTTCCAGACTGCCAACAGTCCCAAAAAACACTATAAAGCTCTACAGTGCAAAACCCACCCCATTAACGTGTGTGTATGATTATAATCGTCCCTGCTGTCACAGTAGGACTTTTGGTGCCCCAGCGTTGGGGCCGACTTCCATCTGGAGCCAGTGAAGCTCAACCAAGCAAACTGCAAACACATACACACGTCATCATACACAGTCATAAAGATATACACCTCCTCATTTAGGGCTTTATAAAGTCAGTATGTGTCCTGGCTTGTGTGCCAGAGCGCCGCCAAGTGTAGGCTTAGAATTAGACACCTTAGCACTCTTTCAATGAAACAATATAAAAGCACTGGAAAGTGTCAGAGTGAGATCTGTGATGTGAATATTGCACAGAAAGTGAATAAATTAGAATTGCACACAGAATGTTGCAGCATACAAGAGTTATTACACATCCAGGAATTGTCAGTGCATATTCAGATTTAGTGAATTTAATCTGTTTGTCCTGGATTAGTGTCCTGGACACCACTTTTCTTCTGTCAGCAGGAGATTCTTTCAACGTCCCTATGTTTAAATACTGACACTGTTCAGTCGACGGAAATGGACTCTTGTCCCCTGTTCCTGCTCTATCCCGTCTCTCTGGTTGAGAGTCTTGTTTTTTAATCTTCGGCGAATACGTGGAGCTTTAAATTCAGCTCCTGTTTGATGCAAGGAAGTAAAATAAAAATGAGGGATTAAGAAAACGACTATGTCCGAGAGAAGCCCAGTGACTGACAACATCGTTACTGAGGGAAGGAAGGAGGGAGGGCGAGCCAGTCAGCGTTACTCTGGTGAGCATTCAGAATAATTTGCTGCTGGACCTGTTTGACTTGGCCCATGACTGAGAGCTTGATCCATTCAAGAACAAGCTTAAGTGTGTGAGTGTGTTTCTCTCCTTTGACATGGAAAATGGTTGTGGCTACATGCTTTCTAGTTCATTTCCTTTTATTTAATGTATAATGATACTCATTAATACATCACAGTGAAAGGCCTCTCACAGGAGTCCTGTGTGGTTCTAGAAATCATGAATATAGATGTAAACAGTGTTTGTGTGCTGCTGCTATACAATGTTGAATGAAGAACAGCAGACTCTGCATTATAGGTTTGCATAAATAAGGCTGTTTACCTGGATAAACTCTCCTGCAACTTGATTTCCATGCATTTGAACATTTTGCATAAAAGTAGTTCTAAAAAGAAAAAAAGGCTAACTGCATGCAGCACGTTCGAGTGCTCCATAGTTTAAAACGAGCAACTTGTATTTCTGTTCGAATCATTCATAAGAATTCTTATGAGTTTGTCTCGTTTTATTGACCTTATATAGCTTTCCAGCTGTCAATAGAAATCTTTATTTTTGTGTGTCTCTGCAGTTGCTATTACATGATTAGTTTTTCTTTGCTTCTACATTTATTTATTTATTTATTTTTTATAGATCATACAGAAGTAGTGCCAATGAAGAAATAGTAATAAAGTATATAAACATTCAGCCCCTCCCTTTTGCCTCTTTTCATATAAAGTTTTACAGAGATGAATATCCAAAAATGACATATTTTGACAGCTGTTAGAAAGAACGTAAAACAGAAAACAGCTTGTTGGACTGAGAGTTGTTTTCGCGAAAAAGCACCAAAAATTACCAAATTCATGGCGCATCAGTAGCCATAAAATTAGTCACTGGATTTCTCCTCCTCAAGGGTTTGAGCTTTTACAAGAGAAGATCTGTACAGCGAATACACCTAAATATGGTATTTTGTGAAATGACAGGAAGAACAGTTTGTTTTTCAGCAACAGTTGATGCCTATATTAGTGTTTTCCTTGATCAACACCTGATTCAATCACAAAGGTTACCTCACGCTCTGCGTTACAGGTTAAACAGGATAAACACTGCAGGGAATAGGACTTCAGGACTTGGAATAGGTGAAAATAGGTAAAAAGCGGGAGAGAGGAGAAGAGGACTGAGAGAGAGACAGAACCAGTGTGAATATCACGATCCTCATGTGCTGCATGTGATTAGAGCATTCGACTCGCTGTATTCATTTTGCTTTTAAATGTAAAACTCCTAACACTTCCACGATGTACGCATCAATACAAATGTTCCTCAATAGCTTTAAAAAACATCATTGCACTTGGATTTTGGGGGAGTATTATATCAAATCTTCCAAACATGCATTTTCAGCAAAAGTGTCATCATGTTTGGAGGAGCATTTTGAGTTTGCCGTTTGACGTTCTGCCCTTTACTTCTCTCCCGTTCATTCATCAGCCTGAATGGAGGCTGGCACATACACAGCGTTCTCCGCCTTTCCCACGCACCCTCATTCCCCTCGCACGGAGAACACACACAGCTTACACTCTATGGGCAGTGTGTGTGTAAGTGGCACGTTGAGTTATGTGCTGTACGGAGTGCATACACTCCCTCAAAGTCGTGCTCCTAAATGCTTGTGATGTTCTACATTAAATTTCTGTAACTCACAAGTGATGTCATACTCCTGCCCCTCCCAGACTAATCACTGTCGTAAACCATAATTCCACACACACACACACACACACACACTCCCACGCAGAGACAGAGAGGGGAAGCTCTTGCTTTCTTTTTTGTTTTAGCCCCCTAGCAAAGGAACCAAATTACCCCAAGTTAGCAAGTCCTTCAGCAGCTGCATTAACAGCGGAGGCCGGGATGAGAAGAGGATCTTTTTGCTGACGCCGTCCTCCTGGGTTTCAGTGAGCAGCACGCAAAACGAGGCGCCACACTGAGTATCATCTGCCTGTGGAGGCCAAACCAGGCTTTAGCCTTCAGTGCAGATAAAAAATCCAGAATGACTTTTCCTCTTAACGTGTTCACCCCCTTTTTATCAAACAAATGGAAAATGAAGAACTCATCATCAGCAACAGATTAATGTTTAGTACTGAACGGATCCTCCTCCACCTTTAATGTTGTCAGTTACTAATGAAAAAACAACATTCTTCCTGAAGCTCATACTCGAAAATCATCTCCAAAAGAGACGAAAAACTTTAGCTTTGTATGTTGTAGACGAGCAAATTTAAATGGTTCATAATTTATTCCTTCATATTCAGTTAAATAAAATGAGTTAGTATTTAATCATTTCACAAAGCCAGATCTTTCAGCTGTCAAATAATTTTTGAGTCATAATTGTTATTTAATTCACAAGAAAATTCAACATCCTCTGAATAATTTTTTGCCAGACCTTGTTGATATTTACTTCAGGTTTCCAGAATTGTAAATTATTCTAGAAAAAGAATTGTAATGATTATATGACCTGTTAAGCTCCCACAGTGAATCTGTTGCCAGATTGATTTGCTCTCTTGATTTGTGCGGGTTCACTTTTAAGTTTGTAAAAATAGATGCGGGGAAGTGTTGCTACACGGTTTTGTCTGCTAAGAAGTTGAGCATTTCTTTTGATTCAATGTGATTCTTTTTTTTTTTTTTTCTCCCTCCCTTCTCTCCACCCTGCGCTCTTTTTCTCAGACATCACTCGCCACCCGTTTTGCACAAGAGGCATTTGGGAAACAGTACAAACAGACGATAGGGCTGGATTTCTTCCTCAAGAGAATCACACTACCAGGTGAGACACAAGCCACACACACACACACACACACACACACGGGATTCAGTGTCAGCATAGTAGCACTGTGAGATGAGAAAGTGAAGCTGAATGAGCTCAGACTCCTGTCCTGACCTGCTGTTGGCCAGGTCAAGTACACTGCTTAGGACGAGCATTAAGACACAACATGGGGTGGACACAAGCAAAACACAAAATGTATACTTTTAAATGGATTTATTTCATAATTTCTGCATGATTTATTGGTTGAGACCTAAACAACAAATTTTTTTATAGTAGTGATGAATGTAATAGGGTTTGCAAAGTCCACAGCACAGGTACAGCCCCTTTATTTCCCCCAGGTGAACCAACACTTGGGTGATGATTGTAAAATAGTGAATCTGAAGAAAGAAACTTTTTTCTCTGTTCACTGTTTTGCCTTACAACATCCTTCATATACCCCTCCACCATGAATGGTTTTAGTTTTAGGCCAAGCGCTTCTCAAAACTTCATCTTGGGCATGAGGCTTTGTTAACTTTGTTAATTTTGCATAAAACTTTGGAGAAGTTATTGGGTGTTCCCCATAATGAACCGCATGGGGTGCGCTCCTCATTACACCTGCCCGTCTGGATGAAGCTTAATCCAAAACAGCTCCTGTTTGGATTTCGTTTGTATTGGATTTGGATTTCGTTTGCCCACTCAGCGTTTTAAGCGTACTTCTTTTTTTCTTCCACAGTTGGAAGTGGTGAATGTAGTTTAATATCTGGGCATGGGCCAGGGCCATTGAAGGTTTTGGGGAATGAAGAGGTTCAGTGTTTTGTTTGGTCTTGTGTGAATGCAGTTTCTGTGGCTGCACGGCGGCATGTTTGTCAGCAGTTCATTGCTGAGAAGTGTCTGTGTCCTCTCACTTTTATTCACTTTGAAAGCTCTACACTAATGCGGCGGATATTGTGCTACGTTAAGGTCCTCATATGTTACGCAGTTTCCACCACGATATGATTCTACACACTCCTGGTGATGTTAAAACATTTGAAGGGAGTCAAGATGCGAGAGTTGGCTTCTCTGAGAATGTTATTTTGAGTGTTAGGGGTGGCAATTTGAACTCCATTCTATTTAATTCTGTATGCTTTATCATTTGAACTGTTTAAGTTATGATGGCAATAAAATTAGGGATGATCAGAACAATTATTGCTAATAATGTTAAAATGGCAGTGGATTTTCCATTTGCAAATGTAGAGTGTTTGGCTCGTTCAAGAAATAAGAATTGCTCATTTGATGTAGTTTTCTGATTCTGATTTCAACCTTTCACTGAAAAATACTCAAAGTGTTAGCATGTGTTTCTTCAGTTGACCCACATAGTCTGAGTTTCAGTTTAAAGGCTGATAAAGAACTCAAGCACTATTTATGAAGTGAGGGTGTAAACAGGTTGGACTCGGGATTTGAAAGTTCACCACTGGGGAATCCCCCAAAAAACAATAAAACAAGAAAAAAACTCCACTATATTAAAATATCCTTTAAAAGTAAAAAGCGAAACAGTAACAAGAGGCACATTTTCAATAGCACATTTCCTTTACAGCAGAAACGTTTCTACACTTTGTAAATACTGACCTAGAACCTTTCTTAGTTCTGCTTTATTACGGGATCTTCCTCGCTCACTCCCGCAGTCTCTCCTGCATCGAGCAAAGACAACTTCTTATTTCAGGCTCGTCTAAATTGAAGCGAACACACTGATTTTCCTTCATCTGTTGGAGGAGTTCATATCTCTGATATTTTTAATTTTCTCAAAATGGTGATAAATTTAAGATTTTAAGATACAACTTGAAAAAATTATTTATTAAATGATAGTTTTAATATATAAAAAAAAGATTGATTAAATAATAATTTGTATTAATGTAAATTTGAAATTGAAAGTGTTGCCCACAGTGCAGAGTCGCAGGCATTTCTCCCGGGTAGATTTTCATCGCTGACATACTGAGTTCTGTGATTGCTAAAGATTTATTATTCATTACATTTGATCATGTTGATTCAATTAATTTTGTCCTTCCAGCGCTCACCACTGGTTTCCAGTGTGTTTACAGAGATTTTGCTTTTGCCTTGATTCTTTATTCCTCTTGGATTATTAATCCAAGTCTGCTTTTGGAACCTGTTTTCACAATTAGAAAATAAGAAGAGTATAAACCACCTGCATAGCTGCATTTATTAAAATAATTAAATTCCAGCATGACATTTCAGGTTTTTACGACAACATGAACACGATGAACAGTGAATATAAATTACACAGAGTGGATGAAAGTACACAAGATGCTGTTAATATTAAAAATAAATAAAATTTTCCACTTATGACTTTGCCTTGGCCTGTAAACAACTTTCCACATCTGCTGCTATTATGAAGTGTTTATTTTTCTCTGTGTTTGTTGAGTTTGAGTAAAGTGCTGCATTTATTGCAGCTTTCTGAATGCCTGAATTCATAAATCGATCCAGACAGTCTTTCAGGAGACACAGGAGAGACTGTCTATTTTTCATAAAGGGGGGAAAAAAATGTTTTTGACATATTTAACATAGTGCTCACACTTTTTCCTCGCTGCGTTTATTTTCTGCCCTGTTCCCATGCAGGGAGGAGAGATTAGTATGGCTTCTTGTTTTTGTTTTCACGCTCCCATGCACCATAACTCAGCCGTATGTGTGTGTGTGTGTATATGTGTGTATGTGTGTGTGTGTGTATATGTGTGTGTGTGTGTGTGTGCGTGCTGTTTGGAGTGGTTTTAGGGGGGTTTGGGAAACGAGGGCTCCAGTTTTTACCACATCAGCAGAATCTGCTTTGGCCACCAGCCGACGGGATTCACTTACCGTAAAGACTGAATTATAGAACAAATAAAGAAAATGTATATTTGACATAACGAGTGAAGAGAGTGGGGTGGAAACACAGATGAGGCGCTTCATGGCGGGTTAGAGAGCCGACTCTTCAGTGTGGCTCTTTTATGGAGGTGTGTAGTCTGGATTTAGTGACTATATCACTCCATACTTCCAGCAGAGAGAGAAAACCACCACTCTCCTTTACATCACTTTCACTTTTACTCTTTTAGATCACTGTCCTGTCATTTCTCTCTGGATATGTAAAGTGTTTATGTGGTGTAGGGTGATATTTATGCTTCACAATACCTAAAGAGGAGTTCTGAAAATGATTTAAGTGCCTAAAATGTACACGGAGTCGAGTAAAATGCCACGGTTTCGAGTCAGAGTTGCTCACTGTGGTGGTAAATGAAGTCAGACGTCTGCCTCAGAGTTTGGAGGAGATTTTAGACTAAACCTAAACCGTGCTGGAGGGATATGGCACAAAGTGATTCCGTTCAGATGGACTGTTTTTCGTTTGCCACAATCATCATCCCATATGTTGGTTCACTTTTGGGTTTGAAGAGGAAATAAAATGCACAAGGTCCATTCACCACCACTGGAAAGAAACCTCTACGATGAACAACCATCCCTAGTAGTGAAATCCTCTTTTAAAAACACAACGTGAGCACGTTCATTGGAGTTAATCGACATATTTCATCTTATTTAAATTGATTTGCAGTGCAGCGAAATGAAGGAAAAAGACTGAACTCCTGTATTATGTCTTTTTTGAAACTAATAAATATTATATTTAATAGACAGAGATTTTTTAAATACAAGATGTATCATTAAAATATAAAAAAATAAACCACTTGAACAGTTGTGAGCACTGAACACTTGTGTACAATGGAAAAGGCAAATGCCTTTGAAAGAAAATGAAGAGGTAAAAGAAAATTAACATTAAAATACGAAGAGAAGTATACTGGCTGTCACACATTCTTCCACACTCAGACACCAGGATGAAGTTCATCACTGAGCAGAAGCCCTTACAGACCTGTCCAGCCTTCTGTACTGGTGTACCACACACACTTTCACAAATACTCCACTTATACACACACACACAGTTATACACACACTTTCACAAATACTCCACTTATACACACACACACAGTTATACACACATTTCACAAATACTCCACTTATACACACACACACAGTTATACACACACTTTCAATAAATACCCACTTATATACACACACACAGTTATACACTACACACACATATAGCAACACACTTTCACAACACTCCACTATACACACACAGTTATACACACACTTTCACAACACTCCACTTATATACACACACACAGTTATACACACAGTTTTACACAGTTATTACACACACACAGTTATACACAACACTTTCACAAATACTCCACTTATAGCACACACACACAAAGTTATACACACACAAATATATATCTCTTCACAAATACTCCAATTTATACACACACAAAGTTATATACACACACATAGTTATACACACACCCTTCACAAATACTCCAATTTATACACACACACAGTTATACACACACTTCACAAATACTCCACTTATATACACACACACAGTTATACACACATATACAGTTATATACACACACACAGTTATACACACACACAAAGTTATACACACACTTTCACAAATACTCACTTATACACACACACAAAGAGACACACACACAGTTATATACACACTCCACAAAGTTTATACACACACTTTCACAAATACTCCACTTATACACACACAGTGTTATATATACACACACACAGTTATAACACACACTTTCACAAATACTCCACTCACAAACACACACAGTTATATACACACACACATATACACACACACTTTCACAAACATCTAATTTATACACACACACAGGTTATACACACACACACAGTTATACACACACACACAGTTATATACACACTTTCATAAATACCCACTAATAAACACACACACATACACACACAGTTATACACACTTCACAAATACTCCACTTTATACACACACACAGTTATACACAGTGAGTTATATACACACACACAGTTTATACACACACAGTTATATACACACACACAGTTATACACACACAGTTATATACACGCACAAAGGAGCACACTTTCACAAATACTCCACTTATACACACACACAGTTATATACACACACACAGTTATATACACACACACAGTTATACACACACAGTTATACACACACAGTTATATACACGCACAAAGCTTTATACACACACACCCTCACAAATACTCCACTTATACACACACACAGTTATATACACACACACACAGTTATATACACACACACAGTTATACACACACTTTCACAAATACTCCACTTATACACACACACAGTTATACACACACACACAGTTACACACACACTTTCACAAATACTCCACACTTATACACACACTTTCACAAATACTCCACTTATACACACACACAGTTATACACACACTTCACAACACTTATATACACACACAGCCACTTTCACAAATACCCACACTTATACACACACTTTCTAAATGACTCCACTTATACACACACACAGTTACACACACACACAGTTATACACACAGTTATACACACTGTTTTACAGTTATACACACTGTTTTACACACACTCTCACACAAATACTCCACATTTATACACACACAGTTATACACACACCTCACAAATACTCCACTTATACACACACACAGATACACACACTTTCACAAATACTCCACACTTATATATACACACACACACACACAGTTATACACACACTTTCACAAATACCCACACTTATAATACTACACACACACACACACACACACACAGTTTATACACACTTTCACAAATACTCCACACTTATACACACACACACAGTTATACACACTTTCACAAATACTCCACACTTATACACACACTTTCACAAATACTGAAGTTATATACACACAGTTGTACACACACTTTCACAAATACTCCACTTATACACACACACTTTCACAAATACTCCACACTTATACACACACTTTCACAAATGCTCCTTCACATTCAAGATGTAATGTGTATCACTCTAGGCTCTGATTCAGCTCAGAGCAAATTTAAACTTATTTTAACCATTTTAGTCTCTTTAGAAACATAAAAATGAAAAATAAAGATGTAAAAAGAAAGCTAGAAAGAAGAAAAAAGTTTGTGTTCTGTGGGAAGTGTTGTAAGTGTAAGCAGGTCCTTCACTGTGGTCTGCTGTTTCAGGGAACCTGAACGTCACTCTGCAGGTGTGGGACATTGGAGGACAAACTATTGGAGGAAAGATGCTGGATAAATACATCTATGGAGCTCAGGTGAACAAAGGATACACACACACACACACACACACACACTATAGTCACTGCGAACATGTATCGTGTGTGTGAATGTTTTGTGAATGTACATTTCTATTTAAAAACTTAAAATCACTTTTCACTTGATATAATAATGCTTTCTTGTAATTTTATTTACTTTAAATAAATTAAAATGTTTATTCAATGGATTTGTAATTCATAAAAGAATTCTGAGATTTTTTTAACAATTAAGTTAAAGTGATGAACAGCGTACTGCAGTGTTTAGTAACCTGTTGTTTCAGGTTTTCTGCCTTCAGGTCTGATATTTAATTTTGAAGTATCATGAATTATGTTATTTCTTTTTGCTCATAAAGTGTAAAAAAAACAGTAATACGTTTTCATCAAACTCAAATGCATAAAAAAAGATAAGATAGTCCAATAAATAAAATAACTCAAATAAAATTGATCTTCTCAAATGGATAAAAATAATTCAGATCAATAAAATAACTAAAATAAATATATTTATAAAAGAATATTAATTTTTTTTGTAATTGTAGTGGTGCATGGATCAAGCTGCCTACATTCATACAATTAGTAAAACACACACCCACACACCCACACACACACACACACAGTCAGCTCAGTCTGTCTTGGTTACTAGCTCATCCAAATCTCCAAACATGATATGAAAGTGAAGGGTCAGTCGGGCAGCAGGGTCTACATGGAGACCAGCTCCTCACGCACTGGTGCCACCTACTGCTCGCACTCACACACTCACACTCACACAAATGCACATATGCACACAAATACATACACAAATGATGGACTTCTTTAAAACACGCACATTGACATGGGTTCATACTGCCATTTGTGCTGGACAGAGCAGGTCACAGTACCGCCAAGGCTTCACTGCCCCAACAACCCAAACACGAAACAGCTCCATGAAATTGCTGGGCTGCTATTA
>CM029384.1:24511049-24526743 GCA_017165825.1 Hepsetus odoe
TGTTCCCAGTGCAGTCCCTGCGCATTCAGATACACACACACACACACACACACACACACACAGCTTAGCACACAGCAGTGACCTGGGCTGAGTCTACAAAGACTGTTCTGTCTTAGACCCCCCCAAACTCACACACTGATACACATGCATTTGCTCTTTTCCAGCTAATATGCGTCCTTTCATACTACGTCCAAAGAGTAAGTGAACTCCAATCATCCGTTCATTCATCGTTTTGGGTGGGAGTGTCATAGCTAATCGCTTTCTGAGTAAACAGGAATTAGTGTCACATTTACATCCAAGACTGGGCAGTTTTTATTTATATATATATATATATATATATATATATATATATATATATATATATATGTATGTGTGTATGTGTGTGTGTGTGTGTGTGTGTGTGTGTGTGTGTGTAAAAGTATATAGTATAGATCTTTTTCTGACCTAACTAACGCACAGATTCTTTTGAAGAGGGGTTCATGAAAGCCCTTATATTTACATAATTCTTTTCTGTTCAAGTCCAAATTGATGTCATAGAAAAGGCTTTTAATGGTCCCCTCTTAGAAAAGTTCTTTGTATATACGTTTTGTGGCAACAGCGGCACTTAAGTTTGGGTGTTTCTGAATTTTTCACGGTGAGAGTGAAAGTAATTTAACTTTGTAAGTGATTAATAATGGAACCCCCCCCCATCAGCGGTCTAACTTGAGGCACATCTAGATGTTAGTTAACCAGCCTCCTGTAAGATGCACACCTCTGCAGTTTTGTAGATTCAGCGTTAATCTTTAAAAAAAATAGTTTTGCACAAAAACCTTAAGCTCAGCCCAAGAAACTGCAAAACTGTAACGGATGTTACGCTTTCCCATCACTGCTTACAGTGGTCCTAGCTGGGTTTGGAATGGCGTGAGAGAGAAAGAAAGGGAAACGAATGGTGCGTGTGTATGTGTTTTTCTTCCTAAACACTTCATTGGAGCACTTCTTGCTCTCTCACTGAAACACACGCACCTCCATGACTGAGGCTGCTGTTCCCACTGACAACACTGGGCTGCTTCTCTGTCTCCCGAGTGGCCTGGCAGCCTTCGCCGCTTCGCTCAGCCGCCCAAACTGTGGCCACAGATCCCTAATGCTAGGCCCTGACTGCTTTTATGAGCCATGCTTGTGGCATTTATGAAACAGTTTGTTTTCGTATTGCTTATGAAGTTACATGCTATGAAGCCATTTAATAGAGCAGCGGATTCAGTAAAGAGGCAGTCAATGTCCAGAGTGATTACCATCACTGAGCTGCCATTCTGCACTTTCCACACACTGAATAAGACGTTCTGAAAAGCTGAGGCCATCCTCACAAAGTCTAATCCTCAGCTCAGTTCAGTTTCAGTAAGGCCTGGAGATGGATCTGAAATGCCTTGACGCTGCCGACTAAAGTATTTCAGTGCCTGTCTGTTCTGGGACATTTTAAAAATCAGAGATTCTGTTGTGGTTAGGGTTGTTGCAGGCTGTCATAGGTCTGAACTGGGAGGGTCTTCGCCTATCACACACATTCAGAGTCACTTATTTACAACCAAGGCTTAAACACAGATAAAAGACCTTTGTCATGTGTTAAGTGTCTTCTTACACTGTTGTGAAGGACTGGTTCTCGATTTTTTGAAATCAATGAATCAATTCATTTTTTTTTTTTATGTAAAAGAATGCCCTTTGTAAAGATGATGCGTGGCAGCAGTGCTGTAGTTCAGATGTCGTATTCAGATGTTTCTAATTTGTTTGCAGTGCGTTTTGTGTTCTTCTGATCCTGTCATGGCTCCCTCGGTGTCAACAAGTTTAACTTTATCCCTGATTAATGATATAGATCTATTTAAAATGACTTTAAGCTGCAGAACAACTTATTTCCATGCTCCTGAGTATTTTGTCTGTTTATCAGCACCCAGGAGTGTTTCATAAATCAGAACTTCAGGTGTGTAATCTCTTGCAGGCTGTCAGTACACTTAAAAATCCAGACATAAACTGGAAACTATATTGTGGATCTTCATCAGCTCTGAAGGAGAGAAAAACACTCTGTGTGTGTGTGTGTGTGTGTGTGTGTGTGTGTGTGTGTGTGTGTGTGTGTGTGTAAGTATATAGTGGTATGCTTTATGGGACTTAACACATGGCAAGAGTATGCAGGAGAAAACCTGTGCCATAGCAGTTAACATTGTTCTCACACACACATTGCTGTATCTTTACCACATCCTCATCCCATCACTCATAAAAGGAAACAGGTCTTTCTCATGCAAACCCCAGCGTGCGTTTCTCAATGAACTCTTAAAGCCTTCCTTACTGCAGCAGTGAACTTTTGTACATTGGGAAAACCTTTTATATCAGGGAAAATAATCTATGTCAAGTAAAAACGGTGTTGCAGTTGCAGGAAGTGCTCTCTTAGCAAAAAAGTGTTCTCAGTAGTACCTAAAAAGGTTCTTTTGCTGATAATAGTGTGACCTTTGCAGCAGTACACAGAACCATTTTCTAAAAACATGCAGCAGTTTCTCCAAAGTCACAAAGAAACATTTTGGTTTCGATGTTGTGGTAACCTTCACATAAAGATCCTATCACTGTGTAAGGATTTAGAAGGTCCTGTGTTGTGAAAGGGGAAGGGCATTCGAGATTAATTTAAGCTAATCAATAATTGGGTGCCAGTAATACATTTCTGCTTAATATTTATAATTTTAAGAAATCTAAAAAGCTTGCATAACCATTAACCAACCGTTAACCGGTGTGTTTGCAATTTCAGAAAACTCTTATTATCGTTATTGCTTAGTGGGTGAAATGAAAAAAGCAAGCGTTGACCCTCAGGAGACTTTGTGTTGGATCTCAGGTGATCCCTCAGCCATCTGTAGTCCAAGAATAGAAAAGAACAAAAGGACTGTCTCTCTCTCTTTCTCTCTCTGTCTCTTTTTAAGAAAAAGGATTTCCTTCCATTAAAAAATATTGGAGTCATTTATCTCAGTTTTCTTCCTGTGATCGCCAATGAATTTAGAAGAATACGCTATTGAAGGTGTGATCTGTGGAATATTCACAGGGATTACGCAAGTGTTCAGTTGTGTAAATACAAACTCATAAAGGATGTTTCGAGGGTTTAAACGGATTAACACAATTCAAAAATAAATATAGTGAAAAGAAATGGGAAATTGTTTTAATGATGCAATACAGGCTTATGTTGGCTGGGACAATTTTTTATTTCTATTTTTTGCAGATAATGAAACACTGTGGTGAAAGACAACGTTTTTGGTTTTAAATGTATTTCGCCTTTACATATTCGAGGAGTCTTCTTCGGATTCTTTTCAGCGACTGTATTTTGAAGCAGGTACAATATTTAAGTCCAGCCTTGTGTTCAGCTCTTGTGATTTTAGTATTTCAGGTATGTATGAAGCAGAGGGGTGTGTGTCTGTGTGTGCATGTGTGTCTGTGTGTGTGTCTCCAGACAGTGTCTGTGCTTTATCAGAGTAAATGGGTGTTGATGTGTGCTGATGGCTCTGTTAGTCGCTGTGTTTATAACTCCGCAGAGCCACTTAAGAGCGGCCCATCGCCGAGGGGTCTGCCACCCCCCCCACACTCACTCTAATGGAACGACCCGGCCGGGGAGCAGCCTGTTAACGGCACTGTTTAACGGCAGCAAGCAAGCTGGAAAGACCAGACAGACGCCTCCCGTCTCCCCCTCGGCCTGCTCTCTCTTGCATGCGAGGCTGCAGTGGGCCAAGTTACGGCTGGGGTTCAGAGGTCCTCTGAGTTTTATAAAAGCCCTTTAGGCCCCACTACGGGGCTCGGCCCACAAAACTGGGCCCCGTCCCCACACTCCGCTGCGTGTTTGGGTTAAACAGTGTCGGGGGCTGTTAACGGTGTTATGTGAAGTTTATTTGCTGGCAGTTACCTGCTCCGTTAAATGTTCCAGGCTGACCCCAGCACAAAGAGAGCTCTCACTCTGCTCGGCTCTCTCTCTGTGTGTTCTGTGCAGACCCAACGCACCGGAGGTCAAGAATTAATGAGCGTTTTTTACATGGGCTTATTTGCATCGGTGTTGATCTGTCTTTACGCTCCTGTTTTTTAGCAGTTGCAGCAAGTGATTGTCTCTTTGTAAGTCACTTGGTACCTGTTGTAACTGGAGACTAGATGGACATGTCAGTTTACCCTCCAGATTCAATACCTTCACAATGTGATATTTTCAGGAAATTTTTTAGCAGAATTTATATAAAGAAAATGAACAACCAGATCTATACTGTACTAATCAGACCAGGACTACTATTTTGGGGGGCAGGAGGTTTTTCTGATGAAGTATGACCAGAAACAACATCAGTTGCTCACACAAATCCTAAAAAAAAAAAAAATATTAAAAGAGAAGCCAATTAATTAATGAGACTAAATATTAAACTTGAACATTTAATAGGACGTGTGAGGGTAAAAGTATGTGAAGCTGTGTTTTTAGTATCGCATGGAGCATCATGTGCAGCAATAGCCGAACTGTTGATCACTCCTGCACATCCGCTTGTTTTCGAGATTTGGTCCGTTCCTTCATACAGAACGACTCCAAGTCTGGGAGTTTTTGGGTTTGCTGCCTTCCTCGCGTCTTCCCACATCAATTCTGTTGAGTTAAGTTCCGGACTTTGAATTAGCCTTACCTTTAATCATACTTTGGTAGAACAATCGTATTTCCAAAGTCTTGCTATATAATTCTTTTTCCCTTGAGATTCAGATGTCCTGACATGTTCCTTTAAAATGTGCTTGTATTATTCAGAATTCAACCTTCATTGATGATGGCAGGTCGTTCTGATGTAAAGCAGGCACAAACTATGAAACAATTTTAAGCTGCAGCTCCACAGTATCCAACCTGTAAAACACAACTGGTCTCAGTACTGTCCTGGAAACTTTCCTTTTCACTCTTGCTGGTACCTGCCTGTCACACATCAGCTTTAGGATCTGTATGTGGGCCTCAGGGTTACAGAAAATTTCTGCTAAATGCTGTAAATGTAAATATATCTTGGTGGTTGTTGTGCTAAAATATTCCTGGCTCATTTAATAGCTAAAGATGATTTAAAAATAAAAATACGAGAATGGAATCTGTATCGCCATCTGACAAATCCAGATCAGTGTCATTGAACAGTGCTGAGACCCTGATCAGCAGGTGGTTGCTGTCAGATCTGTATTAAAGCTCTTGGATCAGCAGTCCGTTTTGGATTGTTGTGCTTTAGAGAGCATCTGTAAAGGACCTGTAATGGAACCCAGAGGCACACAGGTTCTGTGATAGAGAGTTAAAAGTAGAATTTCTGGTGTGTTAGGTGTGTTTCAGATGGCATGACGCCACAGCGGCGGTCGTTAAAGTAAACATTTCCTGGTGAGTGGGACGAGGTGTAGCCATTGCTCTTTTTCTCCTTACAATCTGTCACGAAGCCATCTCTCTCAAACACACACACACACACACACACACACACACACACACACACACACACACACACACACACACACACACACTGAGCTTTAAGTTTGCTGATGATTTGTCTTGCTATCTCTTGCACTAACACGTAAACAGTTTATTTAGTGTTTGCTGGGTCTTCCTGATGTACGGACACACTGACACCAACTGAGAAGAACCAGGCCTCCACTACCAGATCCACACACACTGATAACCCCCAACCACTGCATTAATAACACACACACACACACACACACACACACACGCGCACACGACAGAGAGAGACAGACAGACAGAAAGAAAGAGCAAAGCAGGGCTCCAGTACCAGATCTACTCATGCTGATAACCCTCAACTGTGTTAATAACACACACGCACACACACACTCTCCTGAACAGCAGGATTAGTTCTATATCCGCTGGTGCCGTGCATGAGTGAGTGAGTAAGAGATATAGGACACGCTGGTGTAGATTAGATTAGAAGAGAAAAATGATCATCAGGCCTGTAATGTACACAAGGCCAAATGGAGTCAAACTCTGGGATTTGTTTAGCCGTGTCTCCCTGATCGGACAGGGGTTAAGTCTAACACTAATGGCCTGTCCTGACATCATACCATCATTTACCGGGATGAAAAAGTCTCTATGTGTAAAGTCTGCAAATTTTTAAAGCTTTGACCTGGTGATGTTCTGGAGACCCGCTGGATTTAATGTGAATTTTTTTTCCTGATGCTCTATAATTCTCCTCTCACCATGGAGACCAGTAGTGTTTCTGCTTTGATTTGTAAATTGCAAAATAACTAATGCATTTATTTTTCTTCTGGTTACTGTTTACTACTTTATTTTGAATTTCAAAGAGCAGAAGTCAAAGGGCACTTTAGCTTCAAATTGAAAAACGACCTACAAAACCATAAAATAATATAAAATCCATTTTATTCTTTTTTTTTTTTCCATGTTGCTTTCCTTGGCATTTAAGATGAATCATTAAATTCATCTTAAATGCAGAATCCAGAGAGAGAGGACAATTCTACTGAGTGATGGGGGAGAGGGAGGACCACCCTACACACCCTGAGAGAGAGAGGACAGTTTTACTGAGTGATGGGGGAGAGGGAGGACCACCCTACACACCCAGCGAGAGAGAGAAGACAGTTCTACTGAGTGATGGGGGAGAGGGAGGACCACCCTACACACTCATAGGGAGAGAGAGGACAGTTCTACTGAGTGATGGGGGAGAGGGAGCACCACCCCACACACTCATAGGGAGAGAGAGGACAGTTCTACTGAGTGATGGGGGATAGGGAGGACCACCCTACCCAACCTACCCATGTTTTGTGTGTGTGACCACTGGCCTTTGGCTCTGACACATTTCACCTTGCTGAGGATGAACATGTGCATTTTAATAAATTATTAAAATGTTTATTTAAATAAAATACTTTTTCAAATGAGGAGCTGTAAAACCCTTCTATACTCTTCTGCTGTTCTGCTGTGCGAGTGTGATAGCCATACTCTCTCTGTGACAGTCAGGTTCAGAGCAGAAAAACACGTTTCTGTTCTCCACGTCCCACAGCTGGAGGAAACCTATGTGTTCAATAACTCCACTGCAGACGTCCAGCAACTATTTTTGGTAACAATAGCTTTTAGGAAAATATTTCTCCAACAAAACACATTAGTCTATTTGTGTCGATAATGAATGAGGCATGTCAGGAATACTTTTCACGGCGACTGCCAAAATCTCCTGCGGTTTTTCCTTTCACGTGCAGAATCTTTGGCGTGTAAGCGAGTAAGTGATGTTGTGTGTAGGGAACGAGGGTGGGCATGAGCTCAGGGACGAACGGTGAATTTTATTTAAAACTAAAGGCCTTTGTCGAGACCGTGTTTTACATGTTTTTCTGTTCAGAAATGACCATACACAGAGCTGCCATGATTTATTTTGGCATCACATCATGTGTGTGAGAACCTTTGGAACCTGTGAACGGGGGTGGCGGTGGTCTAGTGGTAGGGTACTTGCCTCTGGATCAAGAGGTCCCTGGTTCAAATCCCACCTCTAGCACTACCACCACTGGGTCCCTGAGCAAGACCCTGAACCCTGAGTGTCTCCAGGGGGACTGTCCCTGTAATTAGGACATGGAAGTCCCTCTGGATAAGAGCGTCTGATAAATGCCGTAAATGTAAATGTAAATGTTGAAGAGCAGGAGTTTGGGTTCTGCTGATTTTTTTTTGTGTGTGTGAGAACCAAATGTTCTACAATATGAGCTCGCTTGGATGGTACTTTTGTTTGATCAGAATCAGAAAAGCTTCATTGACCCCAAGGGAAATTGTTTATGTTAAAGCTGAACAGACAGACAAACAGATCCACCAGTGGACTTTAAAGAACAATGTTAAGCAAACATAGATTTAGAAGAAATTAAATGTAAAAAAAACAAAAAAAACTGCTTGGTTAACTCTGAAATACTCCTGTATAAACTATATAAATTGTTATTATATACTATATAAACTGTCTCTATATACACTATATACTATATAAACTGTCTCTATATACACTACTATATAAACTGTCTCTATATACACTATATACTATATAAACTGTCTATATACACTATATACTATATAAACTATACTATATACACTATATACTATAAACTGTCTCTATATACACTATATACTATATAAACTGTCTCTATATACACTATATACTATATAAACTGTCTATATACACTATATACTATATAAACTACTATATATACTATATAAACTGTCTATATACACTATATAAACTGTCTATATACACTATATAAACTGTCTATATACACTATATACTATTTAAACTGTCTATATACACTGTAAACTATATAAACTGTCACTATATACACTATAAACTATATAAACTGTCTCTATATACACTATATACTATATAAACTACTATATACACTATATACTATATAAACTACTATATACACTATAAACTATATAAACTGTCTCTGTATACACTATATACTATATAAACTACTATATACACTATATACTATATAAACTGTACTATATACACTATATACTATATAAACTCTCTATATACACTGTACTATATACACTATATACTATATAAACTGTCTCTGTATACACTATATACTATATAAACTGTCTCTATATACACTGTACTATATACACTATATACTATATAAACTGTCTCTGTATACACTATATACTATATAAACTGTCACTGTTTACACTAGCTTCTTTCAGCTACTCCTGTTTAGGGGTCGACACAGCGGATCAGCCAGCTCCATTTCTTCCGGTCCTCTACATCTTCCTCCTTCAAATAGACCTGCATGTCCTCTCTCACCACGTCCATAAACCTCTTCTTTGGTCTTGCTCTTCTCTTTTCTGGCAGCTCCATTTTCATCATCCTCCTCCCAATTTAATCCTTGTCAATATAATCCTAAAACCTGAGCTGTCCATCCTCCATCCAAATCTCAGCATCTTTAACTCTGACACCTCCAGCTCCGCCTCCTGTCTTTTCATCAGTGCCACCGTCTCCAACCCATATAACATAGCTGGTCTCACTACTGTCCTGTAAACCTTCCCTTTCACTCTTGCTGGTCCCCATCTGTCACAGGTCCCTCCAGTCACTCTTCTCCACCCATTCCAACCTGCCTGCACTCTCTTCCACACTTGCCGTTACTCTGAACTGTTGATCCCAAGTATTTAAACTCCTCCACCTTCACCTCCTCTACTCCCTCCATCCTCACCACTCCACTGTATATACTATACACTATATACTTTATACATTTATCCACACTAAATGGACATTATACACTAAATGATGTTTAAAAAGGTTAGAAGATTTTGTTAAGACACAAACAAAATATGTTTGTGTCTTAACAATATGTTGTTATTGAATGTAAGGATTTTTCCATGATCACATAATCACAATAGGGGTGTGTGTGTTGTGTGTTTGATTGATTAGCATGTAGAAGTGTTGAGGATCTAATGGATCGAGAGGATTAGCTGTGTTTAGTGATGGTAGCAGCCAGAGAGCCTCCTCTGCTCCAGACCATCATTAATAACACATACAGACACGCATACACACTCACGCTCTCGAATACACACACTTACTTTTACCTGTTTATACACTCTGAGACAGGGAGAGAGTGTGGATGAGGAGGAAGTGCATCTGTATAAACTGTTTCTGTGTATTATAGCTCAATAGTTTGGTCTGAAACCAAATGCAGCCCAAGAACTTTCCCAGCATGAGTCACACCAAAATCTTGTCCTACGATTCTTCCGAAATTACCCAAAATCCCTCCTTCATTTAATGGTTGAAACGTAAACTGAGTGATTCACAATGGGTTTGGTGTGAAACTTCCAGTATCTGTAAACGGAACCGGATGTCTGAATGTCCCTCATAGTCATGAACTGGTGGTGGAGACGCTGTCTGGTGTCTGAACGTCCCTCACAGTCACGAACTGGTGGTGGAGACGCTGTCTGGTGTCTGAACGTCCCTCACAGTCATGAACTGGTGGTGGAGACGCTGTCTGGTGTCTGAATGTCCCTCACAGTCATGAACTGGTGGTGGAGACGCTGTCTGGTGTATGAGACGGTGTTTTAGTTCTGAGAAGATTCTGGAGTAAAACTGAACCCATTCATGGTGGAGGGACACCAAGAACAGAGATTTAGTTAATCTGGACTATTTTACCATCATCACTGTCCCACAGAGACACTCAGAGACACTCAGAGACACTCAGAGACACTCAGAGACACACAGAGACACTCAGAGACACTCAGAGACACACAGAGACACAGAGAGACACAGAGAGACACAGAGAGACACAGAGAGACACAGAGAGACACACAGAGACACACAGACACTCAGAGACACACAGAGACAGAGACACTCAGAGACACGTGGATCTTCAGTGGGGACAGAAAATACACAGGAGTGGGACGTCTGGTTCCATTCACCCCCACTATTCCATCATAATGAATTTTGCAAATGCCTTATAAATTACATGTACATATTTATACTGTCTCTCTCTCTCTCTCTCTCTCTCTCTCTCTAAAGCAGGGTAATGGTAAAGATGAGAGCTTGAATAGGTATAGCTAGAGGGAAATATTAAACCTTGTCATACCTGTATATACACACACACACATACACACACACACACACACACACACACACACACACACACACACACCCCGCTTTAATACATGATGGGTGTGTTCGTCAAGATCACAAAGCCCAGGAAGAGAAGGGAAGCTATACCTTTAGCTTTATGACCCTTGCCTGACTTCACTGTGTTGACCTCACGGTGACCCACGGTGACTTCACAGTTGTGGTTTCATGGCTCACAGCAGGGTACCATACAATCCCCCCCCTCCCCCTAATGTTTGTTAATGTGTCACTTACAGGTAACTCACAGGTGAAGGAGATTCAGCTCAGCTCACTTTCCACGCACAGATGTATAGGTGTCATCTTTGGAGGGTCAAAGACAGTTCTCTCTCACTGTGTGTGTGTGTGTGTGTGTGTGTGTGTGTGTGTGTGTATATGTCCGAAGGGTACAGTGCACTAAAGGATAATACTTTGTAACATTAGCTTTAGCCTCTCTCTCTCTCTCTCTCTCTCTCTCAAATATGCAAACACAGCCACACAGCTTTTTTTTTTTTAACTAACATTCTCTCATGTGTTGTGTGTGTGTTTGTATATAGTTGATCTGGAGCACATGCGAACAGTAAAGGTTGATAAACACCAGCGGTTCTGCCAGGAGAACGGTCTCATCAGCCAATTCGTGTCCGCCAAGACAGGAGACTCGGTCAGTAATACACACACACACACACACACACACACACACTTTGATCATATATCAGAGTTTTATAATTTTACACTTTGCAAATGCAATTTTTAATGTAATTTTTTGTCAATAATAATAAAAACACAATTTGTTCTCTTCTTTCTTACTTTGCCTCTTTAAATTGATGTACAGTAGTATTGACCAGTGAGGTGCTTTATAGTTAAATGTATATTGTTGTGTATGTGCTTGTAGGTGTTCCTTTGTTTCCAGAGAGTGGCAGCAGAGATTTTGGGAATTAAACTGAATAAAGCAGAGATAGAGCAGTCACAGGTGAGCATAACAGCGCCAGTGTCTGTGTGTGTAGGTTGAACTCTCATTAACAACTGTCAGGTTTAGAGAGGTTAACATGAGGTCATGACCTCTAAACAAATAGGCTTTGCAGAGGAGCCCTCTTCATCAGTGTGTGTGTGTGTGTGTGTGTGTGTGTGTGTGTGTGTGTGTGTGTGTGTGTGTGAGAGAGAGAGATTAATGAAAGGCCAAAGTGTGGTGTCCAGTTTGTATTCCTGAGTTCTGCTGTAAACACTGCAGAAGGCAGGGCTCCTCTTTTCCTTTTATAGTTCTGATCTTGATGCCTGCCGTCTTCAAAATCTTCTGCACTAGAATGAAATATTTCTGTACAAAATCACGTTTAACTCCATCCTCAACACTCCTCCCAGCCCAGTAAAACCGCATCCAGATCAGACTTTCTTTCTGACTTTTGAAATCTTGTTCATGCCATCAATAACAAACACACCTTCACTGTTGTGTTATTTCTTCTTCTTTGTCATGGTTATACTACATTCTCATTTTATAACATTTTTCCATTTTTTGCCCTTTTGTCCCCTTTTTCTGTCTCTCTGTCCATTCCAACGTCTTTTTCTGTCTTGTTGGTGCGTGTGTGTGTGTGTGTGTGTGTTTGCATGCAAATCTGTAGCGGATTGTTCGGGCCGAGCTAGTGGACTATCCTCAGGATGAGGGACTGATTTCTCAGGACACCAATCACAGCAAGATCTGTTCTGTTCAATAACAACAGTATGTGTGTGTGTGTGTGTGTGTGTGTGTGTGTGTGTACAGGTATGGCAAGGATATAACACTCCCTATAGCTTCCCTTAATTATGATTTGGTAGGAAATTAGATGTAGAGTTTTTATTGGTCTGTAGAAGTAGCTGTCCTGTGTTTCCTCAGATTCAGGCTGGGCGTCAGGCATGGTGTCAACAAACAAGCAGGTCCAGGGTTGTATCATGAATTATTGTGAAATCAGTTTTAATAAACTATTTTCCTGTATTATTTTCTACTGCTTTCCACTTTCTGTCTTTATTGTGATCAAACATGACCTATCATTAGTTTGCTGAAGAATAGACTAAAGTAATTATTTCCAGACCATAAGCCAATATTTTGACAAATCAATAGAGCACATTCATGTCAGTCAGTGTTTCGTGGTGGATCCTGATCTGAAACTGACACAATGCCACCATAAACAAGACACTAAAACAATTCCTTTTCTGTTTTGATGGAGAAGCATCTTTGAGGAGCTTCTAATAAATTCCTTCTAGTTTTTTATAAAGACACGCTTATAAATAAGTATACAAAAATGGCTTTGACAGCCTCCTTGATCTTCTTTCGCCACAGCAGATCATCCATTTTTTCCTGTACTCTGCATCTTCCTCCTTCAATATGCAGACAGCCTGCTTGATAAAGTTCTACAATAAAAAAGGGATAACCATCATGTTTTTAACACCAGAATCATGAGAGGCAAAGCACTTGCCAGCACATAGCCGCCCGTTTCTGATTAATCTCTGTGGTTTTCAGGTGTCATGAATTTAAATTTTAGGTGGAGATGGCAAAAATTTTATTCTCTGCTTCTCTCCTCTCTCTCTCTCTCTCTCTGTGTGTGTGTGTGTGTGTGTGTGTAGCGGGTGGTGAAGGCGGACATTGTAAACTACAGCCAGGAGTCGGTGGCGCGGACGGTCAACCCTCCACGAAGCTCCATGTGTGTCATACAGTGATCAACAAACACTAGTTCCCTTTCTCTCACCTTTTTTTTTTTCTTTCTTTTTTCTGTTTGTCTAGGTCTCTCCGAAAGGTTTGACATGACTACACAACCAGCAAATCACTCTGTAAAAGTGACACGCAGGACACACACTCCGATGTGTTTGTGTGTCTTCAGGTTGTGAAGCAGTCGTCTGATTCGCTCTGTTAAAAAATAGAAAACACTCAGCAGCGACAGCCTCCCTCTCGTTCACCTCTCTCACCTTCCATTAATAGTCTGTGTTCAGTTAGTGTGTTTACAGCACCAGGAGAGAGAGGAGTGTTCGCGGCTGTGAAGTGGGAATAAAGGAGAGCAGAGAGAAGGCAGGTGAGGGACAGCGAAGGTTCTCATGTGCCGTCAAATGAACTCTGATCAGAATCTCACGACTCGTTTACAGAACATTTCTTTTACCTTTACCTTTTCTCTTTTGCTTATTAGAGAAACACGGTGATTATTTACGAGCAGAGCACAGCGCCAATCTTTAAATTCATGTCGTTTTTGTTTTGTTTATTAAATCTTTCTTTTTTTAGTCTAAAGGGATTAATGGCAGTATATTGGTCTCAAATGATGAGAGCAATTGATGTCAAGCCACCCAGTGGGATGGAAGTGTAGTCTGATTTAGCTGTGATGATGATGATGATGATGATGATGAAATATTAGTGTGCGACCAAGCTAAGACTGGAGGGTATGATTTTGTGTGTGTGTGTGTGTGTGTGTGTGTGTGTGTGTGTGTGTGTGTGTGTGTGTGTGTGTGTGTGTGTGTGGCCCTGTGAAGGTGTTGCAGCCAGAAAAGCTTTCTGAACCAATGATTGGAAAAGAGACGCAAACAAGCCAAACCCTATTTATTCTGGACTGAAGTAACTGTCCAGAAAAACAATTCCACCCTTATTTCTGCATAATTCATTGATTAAGATGTAAAAGAGAAAAAAGAAGTTCTGATTGGGTTTGGTGTGAGATGTGTGAATGGAACTGGACATCTGAGTGTCCCTCACAGTCATGAACTGGTGGTGGAGACGGTGTTTTAGTCTGGAGAAGATTCTGGACTAAAACTGAACCCGTTCATGGTGGAGGGACACGAAGAACAGAGATTTAGTTCAGATGGACTATTTTACCATCATCACCGTCACCGTCACAGAGACACTCGGAGACACACAGAGACACACGGAGACACTCAGAGACACTCAGAGATACACAGAGACACTCGGAGACACACAGAGACACTCGGAGACACACACAGAGACACTCAGAGACACACGGAGACACTCAGAGACACACGGAGACACTCAGACACACAGAGACACTCAGAGACACACGGAGACACACGGAGACACACAGAGACACTCAGAGACACTCAGAGACTCACAGAGACTCACAGAGACACGGGGAGCTTCACTGGGGGACAGAAGATGGACAGATTCGGGACGGCCGGTTTCATTCACTGGAGTTTCACACCAAACCCGCTCTGACTCAAGGTTTGCGTCCACCTGGGTCTCTGTGTGTGGCAGCGTTTTTTCTGCTGCTCTTATTGCGATGCTTCAATATACCATCAAATTGATTTTGAATGTGAAAATATAAAGTGTTGTTTTTTCCTTCGCTGCCATGTTACAGTATGAAAAACAGGTTGTGTGACATTCTAACGGTGTCGTGTTCAGGACCAATAAGTAAAGACACTTTTTTAAAATTTACACTTCAGCAGCCGCAGCTTTACAGCCTTCCTGCGTTCTTGAATTTCTTTTTTTTTTCTTTTTTTTTTCCCGTCTTGGGAAAATCTTTTCTTTTTGTGTTGATCGTTCAATGGGATCTGAAGAAATCTTGGAAAAGTTCTATCGTGTGAAAAAACACTGCGTTTCTCGGGCTGAGCTTTACTGGTACTAGTGGAACAGAATGTTGTTTACTCTGTGCATTTAGGAATAAAGCAGATGTGTTGTTTTGTAAGCATTATTAAAATATTTCAACACGTTACAGTGCTTATTATTTTTATCCTGTGGAAATGTGAAACACACGTTTTCCAAATCCAGATCCCAAGGTTGTATTATTTCTCTGGCAGATGATAGTCATGTGGTCGGGGAAGTTATCCAATGTGAATATGTTTAAAGCGCGATGGCTGTAATTGAGTGTAATGTGATCAGGGTGAGTAGTTCTGCTTGAAATCCTCTGCGCTGCTCTCTGGGCTGTTTGCCTCATCAGGCTGCAGTGTTTTTCCTGCAGATGTAGAGCTATAAAGCGATTGGCAACAGAGATTAAAGAAGGATGAGTTAACCTGATGGGGAAATGAAATGTAGTCTAAGCTGTTAAAAATGTTTTCAGTGTCTGTAAAAACACCCTTTCTCAATTTTCATGAGTTATAATCATCTAAAGAGCATGTTCATAAAGTGCTCTCTCTCTCTCTCTCTCTCTCTCTCTCTCTCTCTCTCT